>KV426008.1:116502-139017 GCA_001632375.1 Exidia glandulosa HHB12029
TTCGAGAACTCTCTCTCGCACCTCGGACGGGTGTTGACCAGGCGTCGCCCTCAAGGGCACGACTACTCACGACTTGCCTCGGGTCCGCCTAGAGATGTGGGGATACAGACTGAGGGTCGACCTGGCGAGTCCCCTTTGTAGCAGGTCTCGACCCATTGCCTCGGGGTGACGGTCGGCGTCCCGTTTCGCCCCGCGGTACCACATGGACGCCTCCAGTAGGTTAGGTGGCGCATCTCTGCCACCTCAGCGCCGCTGGCTGCGTCCCATGTGGGTCTCTAGGTGTAGTGAGTCGCGGATGGTTCACTCCCGCGGGTTATCCATATAGGTCTTATACGGCTGGCCGCAACACTTTGTCTAGCCTTACACCGAAAGCCAAGAGCTCTGAATCATTGTCACCCATGTTCATTATGTCGACCAGCGATGGACTGGCTTCCGGCGGAAATTCGCCTCGTGTGCTTGAATGCCCGTTCATGGTAAACAACAAGAGGTGAGCACAAGACACTTGAAAGCACTGGAGCGGGAAAGGGGACGGTGGGTGGTTCGGTATTTGGACCTTGAAAGGTCAGAGAAAGAGCTCTTTATACTAATTCTTGTTGTACTCTCCAGTTAATCTCCACAACCTGTCGTTGTTCAGAAGTACAACTGGTGATGGTCACGAGTTGTAATGAGTGGCCGTTTTCCCCGACCACCGGACAACGGTCAGAGGCGCCTTCACCGCCCAGATCTCCCAGACGGCCGATACTGCCCGCCACAAGCCACAATAAAACTGTCGCCTCCTATATTACTGGTTTATGAGCGTGCTACGTGCTACAGCTGTGGACTGGCCGTGGAATACTTACATTAACTAGTACGTTTATCGCTCCCACCCGAGTCCAGTCTCCATTTGTTTGATGCAGCGGAAGAACATAGAGAGGTATTTTCCCGGTATCTACGTACTTTATATCCGTTCCGTTCACTGTGTTGTGTCGCGACAATTGCTTCAGCGGCGGGTCCAGCCGGTTTATTGTTGCCGTCTCTTGGCTTTCACCACCATCGTCGACCCGGCATCGCGCTCATCGACTGCCCGGTCCACGCTTTCGTGACGAATGGGACCTCTACGTCTTGGCGACGCTACAGGACCGACCCAGGATCTCTGCACTCCAAATCCATGCTGCTTTCTGGTTGTCCCGTTGCGCTTGTGACATCTGGCGGCGAATGTGGTGCTGCTCTCTGGCTCTGCCGTACGCCGCATTGCACATCGATTCTCGCATTTTCTTGGCATCGTACTCCTGCTTGTGAATCTCTATTGCGCGATACTACGACCTCGAGAGCCACTTTAGACAGCTCTGGACGGTCAGCGCTCGCATACGTACACGTTGAGGTCTCATCGACTTCTATGACGTCAGGCGACTCGATGTCGCTGTGGATCCTGTGCCTGCACTTGCACTGCCGAACACGTGCGCACGATGGCTCACCCCTCATGCCTATTTCTGTCCTGGGTCTTACCATTGCTCGAGGATCAATGCCAAACGGTTTTCTATTGCCCGGGTACTGCCCCATGTAGCAGCTCGGAATGTAGGTACAAGTCTGAGGTTGGCGTGCGTTTGGCAACTTTGGCTTCTCGCCGCTCGGGAGGACAACATCCAGGAGCTTCCTAGCTTACAAACGTTTGTCGCCGCCGTCTACTCGGAGCCTCTTCACGTTACATGTGATCATTCACTGCCCCAGCTCGAGCGGCTGTAGTTGGGAAATAAGGCATATGGCAGACTCACGGCGAGTGAGCCGGCCTTTGGGCCCGTCCTCGGGAACAGCTATAGCAGACGTACGCGGACCTTGCCAGTGTTCGAACATGACCGCGATGCCACGATGGAGGAACCTGCATCCTCGCTCGTGATCACGGCTTGCATCGAATTCATCGCCTGCAGACGACGTCCACTGACAAATGCGCCCCCTGACGGGCACGAAGGAAACTTCTGATGGACAACGTTTTATAACTGGCTACAGATTTCATGGCATACAGCGCATCGTATACATGGGACAACTAATTCAATTCTCGACCCGAGGCAAAGCACCGACAATCATTCACACGTTCAAGTTCGCAGGGAACTGTTGCCAGCCTCGTTTGTCTGAAGACTCCTGCGTGACCTGGATATGCAGAACTCTTGATCAATACTTTGCAGTCGGAATATCAGAAACACTGACCGCCTCGAGACGGGGGATATGGTAAATATATCCCTTCACAGTGGTACCCTCCCGCAAAAGCGGCTGATCCTTGAGCCACTTCACGTCCGCGCGTACGCTGTCTTCGAGACTCATCCCTGGTGCGATCGGGAGGAAGTCGATGTCATTGATGCAGGCCTCGTGCGTAGGATAGATCTTTGTGAGGTCCTCGCGAAAGTCGGCGTTTGTCGTGCCTTTCATGCCGCATCCGGTGTGATGGACAACCCAGACCTCCGTCGATCCAGGCTCGGTAGGCTGGACAAAGTGCTGCGAGAGGATGATGCTGCGAAAGGCGTCCTTCCTGCGGGCGGAGAGCTGTCAGAAGCGTAGCAATGTGTCACAGGTTCATGCACACTTACACGCGTCCACCAGCATTGCGGAGAACGTGCGCCTGCCTCGGCTGAAGACGGAAGGTGGCCCACACGCTACGTCCCAGTAAGCGTTCAGAGAGATCGAGCGATACACCGCGATAACTCACTCAATGCGACAGTCCATGCAAGTGACTGAAAGATCGTGAATACAACAACAGTAACAAGAGTGTGTCTACAAACCGATGATGACCTATGGAATCCGAGTCAGAACTACGCGGACAACGTGGATGCGACTCCTAGGCCGATAGACGCACCCTGGCTCCCTCTGGCACTGCCGGAACGTTCCTTTGAGACTCGGCGTCAAGGACTTCAACATCCGCGGGGTAATTGGACATTTTGAGTGAAAGCAGTGGGCGCAAGACGATGGGGTTGCTTTACGATCTGAAGCGGCAGATGAGCCGGCTTATATAGCCTACTCGGTTGAGGATAGAAAATCGCGCAGTACTATGTAGTTCCGAGATGGGGTTACCTGCTGTACAGACTGTCCGTGTTCTCATGACCTGAGGGTATTCTACCCGTCTGGACCAATGGATCCGACTCCCCCGTCGAAGGAACCCCATTGCCGTATCCCTAAACTTCGCAGGAACAACGCTAAGCTTCACTTAGAAACTCCCAGGTGGTTTCAACGCGCGGTATGGAGTACACCCACATCCCTCAGGTGACTAAACAACGCGGGACGCCCAAAATTGAGGGCGAGCTCCATACCCGAATATTGTCCGTCTTTAGAACCGTACACAGCGGAGACACTCACAATCTATTGGGGCGGAACATCCCATAGTGCCCGTTTCCGAGACACGGGATCTCGAAGACGAAGGAGGTCGAGGAAGAGTGGGGGTTGAGGTATTTCCGCTGTTTTGGGGTCATGAGGTACTCTCAATCAAGTCGACGTAGAGAGGCTCGTGCACGTCATGAACGTGCTTTGAATGGGTGACCTTACTACTAGTGTGGTCCTCAGATAAGACTCAACCGGAGCGAAGCGAAGGTCCAGCATGTATCCTGTACTGCTGTGTACGCAGGGTCACGTATACTTTCTGTCTTCTCAGCTGCTTATTTATGGATGGGAATTATCAAGCTCCATATAGAGATGTTGTACTCCATATACATGTACTCCGAGTTGGACTCGCACTTTGCCCATATCGCATCAATAGTCGCAAACTCCGCTCGGGACCGAAACGAGCAGATTCTTCTGAAGTACGCCGTTACACTTTTCGGCTCCTTACAATGTCCGTTCTCCGCCTTGACCTTGTCGCATTGTTCCTGAAACTTCTCCCTGGGCGTATCCGGCAAGACAGACTGCTCGACGTCCAATAGGAAGCCTAGCAATGTAGTTACACCGTTGCGGCATGTAGAATATCACATCAGGTGCAGCATTATGTTCCATAAGATGTTAAGAGGGACGCTGCGGCAGCGCAGTTGAAGCTTCCGTGAAAAGTAAGAAGGCAAGAGGCGAGAACGGACTTTGAACACGCACGACACCTCATCTTCAGTTCCTAGATAAAGTCGGCATATCAAAGATAATTCAAGTTCAACTGTAAAATATGATATCTATAAGCGCTTTCTGCGCAAGACCTCGCTTTGTCTCTGTGAGCGACGGCGACAGGTGCAGTCTTCTGAGCGCAAAGACAAGGTTTTTAGATAAAATCAGCTTAAGCGTTGATGGTATAGGAGAGAAGGTGTGCATATGATTCCAAGGTGGAGCTCTGGGTGTAGTAGGTAGTAGTAGGAGACCTTCTTTGAGCGCGGCGTCTAACCGGTTTATTGCAGCCGCAACTTGGCTTTCGCCGCCTCGAACCTGGCATCGCACTCCAACGACCAAGCGTGCTACTGAACGAGTTACTATTGAAAGTGCTGCTCTGCGATTTTGCGCTCAACGAGCTCTTTCTCCTTGTACCCATCTGCGTCGCTCGAATGGGCTAGGGTTCAATTGCGCATCTCACGCAACGGGCTACTTCAGTCTGGATATGGATACATCAGTCAGACATCACCGCATTCCGCGGTGAACCTCTTCCCGCGACGGATCCAGAGGTCAGGCGATCCTCCAATATCGGTCGAACTCTCTGGGCCATACGCGTCGGCGACGACTGCCATCTCTCCAATCCATCTGGCATAGCACCAATTTCGACGTGAGCTGCACGCAGAGATTATCATCCATTCCCCGGCTCCCGAACTGCAACATCGCCTAGGACACGTGACCAAGCGGTGCAAATCTCTTGACTCGCCGGCGCTTATCAGGTCAGACGGCGGCACCGCTCTGACTTGGACGCGCTCTACAAGTACGATTTCGACTCAAGCGATGTGGACGACATTATCCACCCACAGCCGCGCCGCCAGTATCGCGTGATGGGCTCCCGCGCTCTTACCCTTACGCTTAACGCCAACCACTCGAAAAAATCGACCATCATCGTCCCGCTCGACGCGGACGACGTCCACGCGCGCATTCTTCGCGAGGCGCGCAACAAATTCCGCTCTAAAGCTCTGTCGCGCGTGTATCTACTCGGCGGCATCGAGCTGAACGTCGAAGACGACTTGCCGTTTGGGACGACTCAAGTCTGGGTCAGCAAAGGCGAGGACTACACTGGTCCACCTGCGCCTGGTCCCTCGCGACTCGACGCGGCGCCGGCTGTGCGCGTTATGGCTCGTCAGAGCTATATTGACGCTCTGGCTGTAAAGCAGCTCGAGGCTGTCGCCGCGCTGCCGGACATACGCGAGGTGGTCGGCATGCCCGACCTCCACCCGGGCTCACGCTTCCCCATCGGCTGCGCCATTGCTGCAGATGGCGTCTATCCTGCTCTCGTGGGGTCTGACATTGGATGCGGCATAGCGCTCTATTTCCTTGCGGCGCGGCGGAAAGCTACACCTGCGCGTCTGGCTGCGCGTCTTGTCGGGCTGGACGCGCCGTGGACTGGTGACCGGCGCGCGTGGCTTGCGCGATACGATCTCGAGGGCGACGACGAGGACCTGGGTACCGTCGGCGCTGGCAACCACTTCGCAGAGTTGTGCGACGTCGAGGCTGTTCTGCATCCTGTCCCTGCGCATCCGCTGCTGAACGACGGCGCGCTGTGCTTACTCGTCCATTCCGGCTCGCGCGGACGAGGCGCTGCTATACTCGCCGAACAGACCTCGAAAGGCGCTTCAAACCCGTACCTGTCGCCCGGTTCACCTGAACTCGACGCCTACCTCGCGAAGCACGACGCCGCTGTGCGTTGGGGTCGCGCAAATCGAGACCTGATCGCGCACCGTGTGCGTGCCTGTCTCTTCTCGGACGACGACCAGGAGGAGCAGGCGCCGGATTTGCAAAAACTCGCGGACGTGTCGCATAACGCGGTTGAGCGCCGAGCCTCTGACAACCTCTATGTTCATCGCAAAGGCGCTGCACCCTCTCTCCCATCGCCCGCTCTGATCCCTTGTCCCGGTTCGCGCGGCACGTTCAGCTACTTGCTCGCAGCCACGGGCACATCGCCGTCGCTCGCGCACGGAGCAGGGAGGAGACATCCGCGCGCGAATATGCACGAAGGCGCGTCGAGCGTGCCAACGCGGACGACAGCGCTGGGGAGCGAGGTGGTGTGCGAGGACCGCGTGCTAATG
Source organism: Exidia glandulosa HHB12029 (assembly GCA_001632375.1). Taxonomy (NCBI): domain Eukaryota; kingdom Fungi; phylum Basidiomycota; class Agaricomycetes; order Auriculariales; family Exidiaceae; genus Exidia; species Exidia glandulosa. The sequence goes on from KV426008.1 coordinate 122,658, forward strand.
CTCGAGGAGCGACCGGAGGCGTATAAGGACATCGAGACGGTGGTGCGTGATATGGAGGAGCTTGGGATGGCGCGTGCGATGGTCAAGTTACGACCTGTTGTGAGCTATAAGATCCGCGAGGGCGCGGGTGCGAAGTAGTCGATGTCCCCTTGCTGTTTGCCGCGCGACCTGTACCACTCTACATCAGAAGGAAATTATCTATTCCAATGGAAACCTTGGAGTTATCTCCTATAGCTTTAGAGCAAATTGGATTTAGGAACGAATAAGTTTGAAGAATGGACGCTCGCACGCAAGGCCAAGAGACTCGCTGCGGTACGAGATTCATATATACCTGGTCTCTTACAGCAGAGACTTGCTGTACCATGGTTTTACGATCTATGTTCACTGGAAAGACGGAACCTATAATAGACGTTGGGCCGGACCGGGGCCCAATACAGCTTGCCACCGAACCATCATCATTTCCGGGATGGACGTCGATACGCCTACGCAACGCGCAGCAAGGCTGCCTACTGAGCTCTGCTACTACACCATTGACTATCTGCGCGGCGATATGGTCTCGATCAGACACTGCTGTCTAGTTTCGAAGGCCTGGCTCGAATACGCGCTCACCCTGCTCTACGTGACGGTTCAGATTCTTGACGACAGTGTCAGCAACTTCGCATATATCCGAGAATACGCACCGTTCGTGACTATGCGGATGCAGAGGTTTAGGCAGTTCTTGCTTTCTGGTTCGCCGTACATCCGACACATCGTATGGCTGCGCATTGCGAACTTCTGGCACAATAACGACGAATGGGCCGACTATCTGGCTGATTGGGTCTCGATGCCTATTCCTGAAGCCATGTCGGGGCGTATCTCGATCCTACAGGTCTACGTGTCTGCCGAGCAGAATTTGGGATCACTACTCCAAATCCTCGCCCTCCGCTTCCCGAACGTCACCGAGCTTTCGACCGTAGGCAGATTCGCTGATCCAGGCGACCTTGGCGTCAGCTTTTCGTCATTTTCGCACATGAAGCACCTGCTATACAATTGGACCGGCCCCATGAATGCTGCCTTGAGGGCTGTTCTTACGACCGACACATACAAGTGGACCCCAGCACCGCCGAGCTTAGTAGGGGGCGCCGTCATCGCGAACTGTGACTCCCTGCCCCTACTACTCGCCTGGAACGAGAAGCAGCATTACATCGGCAAGTTATCCCTGTATGGCATCCGTCCAGACCAGCTCCGAGGGGGTGCTTTGCAGGAGACACTCAATGCCTGCCTCGACGGTGCAAAACAGTATATCACACAGGTTGATATCAACGCCACGGAGGCATGTTGTACGTATGATCCCGTACGCGGATTTTATTAATTTCTAATGGCCTGACAGTGATCCCTGAAGATGCCCGCATCATCAGAGATGTGACGCAGGACCTTCCACAAGCTAATGAGCTCAGGATCTCCTTTGCGTACAACAGGGAAACACAGGCCCCGACTAGCTATGCTGCCCGAGGGCGTTCTGCGCACGCGTATGATCCTCTGGGTGTCCTCGCTGTCATCTTCATGGATCCCGCACGAGTCGCGAGACGGCTTCCGTTTACGGGATTTTCTAGTCTCGTGATTCAGTTACAACTTCCCGAGTCTGACATGGATTTGCTCTGGTACCATGACTGGGCTACGTTGGACATGCGGAGCCTAGGAAGACTCAAAGTGGGCGTATCCCTCTGCCTTACACAGTGTTCCGAACTCGGGGGATCCGAGAAGCAGAATGCATTTCGAGGACTCGTCCGGCGCGCACTTTCATGGACATTGCGCAATGGTGGCTTGTTTACGGCGTACAGAGGTACGTGATGAACAGCTCCTCCAGGAATAACTTGAATAATTGATGATGTTTTCAGAGGTGTATATGCGGAAGGTCCTCCCGTACGGTGATGAAGCAGAGTTCGTCTGGTTGGCGCGGAATGATTTCGCCGGCAAAGGAGAGTTTCGACATGAGTCCCCCGATGTGACAATCCGGTAAAAGTTTATTACAGTAAGAGGCTGCGCAACCCACGGACTGTGTTCGTACAACGTCACGCTAGGTTATTTGTGTAAAACCGGAGCAGCAGCGCCGGTTAGTATTCGGATCCAGTGCGGAACTTTTCACACTCGCCTTCTGCCTATTATCCGTCCTCGCTCGCAAACCGTTCCAAGACGCTCCCACTGCCCCTTGACTAAGCTTCATTCCACATGGCTATCTAGTACGACTATTCGTTCCCTTTTCTGCCTACACCATCGACGCAGAGTAGCAGCTTGGGACAGTCGGACCGTTTCCACGCGGGCGCTCATGGGTCTTCGCGAACGCAGAGTTCAGGACTGTTTATAGGATCTGAATGGCGATCTTACCACGACAACCTTGGACATGCGACCAGCTGTGGTGCTCTAATGCGACCGGTCGTCGTTCAACTCGATTTTTCTATCGTGATACGGTTGTGACCACAGGCCATGTCGACCTCTCCTGAGGACTTGACCTCTGCTCTAGTCACATCCACTACGACGGCGCACATATTTTTCACCCAAAAATCCTCAGGAACGAGTCGAGCGACTCGCCGAAGATGGGCCGCACAGCGCCCGAGTGTGGGGCACGTGAAGGACGTCTCGCTGGCCGTCCGGGGAAAATTATCAGCATGCGATGGCCGCCTTGCGCGTCGAGTACATATAAGCCGACGCTGGACCGAGCGCGTCGAAGGTCCCACGCAGATCAACCATGGTCTTCTGGCTGCTGCCACTGCTCGCGCTTCTCGTGTCTACTTCTGCGCGTCATGCACGGCGTGCCGCGCGGCCGAGTATCCCTGGCGGCCACTGGGTCGATACCTGGGTGTCGATGCCGCAGCTTACGGAGCCCGCGAACCTGCCTAATGCGCCTTTCGTACGTATACACGGGCCCACCGTGTCGGTCGCTCATGCTCGCGTAGAACGAGACAGGGCTCGTGTTCCACAACTCCACCATCCGCCAGACACTGCACATGTCCATTGGTGGTTCACAACTACGCGTGCGGATATCCAACGCGTTCTCGGATGTCGCGCTACCTATCACGGCCGTCACCATTGCTCTTCCGGCCAACGGGAGTGCAGGCGTCAGCGCGATCCAACCGCACACGCTCAAGACCATCACGTTCAGCGGGCAGACGTCTTTCGTCATACCCAACGCCGCGCTCGTGGTGTCAGACCCGATAGACTTTGTCGTCAAGCCGCAAAGTATGCTCACCGTCACGATCTTTACGAGTGGTGGGCAGGCGAGCCCGAGCAACTCCGTCACCAGTCACCCGGGGAGTCGCACGACGTCCTGGTTTACTTTCGGGGACCAGACAAAGGCGGAAGACATCACGGGCGCCTCGGTACAGAGTGTCGCACATTGGTGAGCTACACAGTTGCATAATGACTCAAGCTGACCGTTTGCAGGTACTTCCTCAGCGCGGTCGAGGTGTGGGCGCCGCAGACGACTCGCGCATTCGCCATAGTTGGTGACAGCATCACGGACGGTCGTGGCAGCGACACGGACAAGAACAACCGGTACCTGGACAGCATCGTCCCTCGTCACTTCGCTCTGACACGCGTCTAGATGGCCTGATCTCGTGCTCGCCAAGATGCAAAAGTCGGCGTTCACATCCAACATCGCCGTCATCAACCAAGCAGCAGGCGGTAACCGCATCCTACTCGACGGACTAGGTCCTAACGCGTTGGGGCGTATCGACCGCGACGTCCTCTCGCATTCCGGAGTCCGCTACGCCATGATCTTTGAAGGCGTGAACGACATCGGCGTCGCCGCTCCTACGACCGCAGCACAAGACGCAATTGTCTCAACGCTCATCGCCGCATTCGAGCAGATCGTCTCGCGCGTACACACATTCGGAATCCCGATCTTCGCAGCGACTATCACGCCCTTCGGCGCGCCCAACAACACGATCCAGGCGTATTCGGATCCCATACGCGAGACGGCGCGTCAGCGTGTGAATGCGTGGATCCGCACGAGCGGCGTGTTCGATGCTGTTATCGACTTCGACAAGATCCTGCGCGACCCGAAGAATGGCACGCAGCTGAACCCGCTCTTCAACTCGGGCGACTTCCTCCATCCGAACGTGGCGGGTTACCAGGCTGTCGCCGATGCTTTCCCTCTTGGTCTCTTTTCGCAATTTGCGGGAGGTGTGAGCTCTTTCGACTGAGACTCCTTGCTCTTCAAAATATCATTTCCCTGCGTTCAAGTCAGCTCCAGTGTTCTACGAGTGTAGCTGACTCCTTGTGAAGTTGCAGCGAGTAGCAAGAGAAATATAATGACTCTCTCACCTAGTCCTGGGCGTGAGCAAAAGTTCATGTACTGGTGCCGTGTCGGGCCGCTATTGCCCTTCTCGCACAGGGTGAAGCTTATAGTAACCGATGCGCCTCGTGTTACGCACGTTTCACTCTCTCACCGCAACCACTCGGCGATATGGCGACGAAAAACGAGGCAGGAGGAGTCGTTACTCGGCACGAGAAGTTTTGGTTCGACGATGGTGACTTCGTGCTACAGGTATGCATTCAACCCGCTCGTCGAGTCGTGGAGTTTCTGAAACCGTGGTAGGCGGAGAATACGCAGTTCAAAGTGCACCGCTTCATGCTGAGTCGCGAGAGCGATTTCTTCAAGGGCATGCTCTCGCTTCCAGTCGACACTCCAACTGTCGTAGAGGGCACGGAAAGCGCGCCACTATTCGTGCCGGAGGTCACAGCGTCGGGTATGAGTGTGCTGTTACGCTTCATATATCTGAGGTGCTACACCGTTACATATGAAGTGCACTGAACTCGAGTACTAATTATTACACGTTTAGATGGCGCGAGATGGTGGCGATAAACCCCTCAGACCTTGAAGCGCACGTGCTGGCTGCCCATCGGCTTCAGCTACAAAAGATTCTGGAGGGTCTCGTCGAGCAGGCTAAAGCGCGTCTTCCCGTCGGTCGGCGCCTGATGCTCGCTCTCAGATGTGGGCCAGACGATTGGATCCTCGAAGAATTCACGACTCTGGTGCAGAGCTTCTCCGAGGAGGCGATCCCGGACGCGTTGGATCCTGCAGTCACCGCGAAGATCTGGCAAGCGCGACACCTAATAGGTGTACAGCGCGTCGCGACTTTGAACGCCGACAATCTAGAGCGCACGCCCCCCTGGAGCTCCTTGAGCCCTCCGCCACGGATGTGCGAGCACATCCGTTTGACGATTGCAGGCATCGTCGTACAGCATCCGCGCAAGCTGTTCGTCAACATGCTGGTGCGCGATAATAGCTTTGTGTCCGACTGCCCCGAGTGCAAGGCGGCGGCCGAAAGGCTCGGGAAAGGCGACTACCCTCCTCTGCGTGCTGAAACGAGCATCATTCAGAAGGTATGGGAAGGGGAGAAAGTTAAGAACTCGTCACGGCGAGGAACGGGGTTTGGTATTATCTTCTGCTCGTGATACTGTATGTAACGACGAAGGACAATTACCAAGACGTTGAGAACTGGGAGCATATGAAGTAGGCAAGAGAGCCTGCCCATATCGCGAACATGATACACGCTTCAACTATCACGGGGCTGGCAAGAGCGAGCAGAGCGGCACTAGCGCTTCCAAAGCGGGTCAACATCCATCTAGATCGCAGTGCATCATTAGCACCTGAACATTACAGTAAATAGTGGAAGCCGTACCTTGGAAGCGGGGGCTGTGCAGATAATAGAAGGATGAAGCCAGCAGAGGTGCCGAGTGCGATGGCGGCGCGGCCTGTCTTTACCATGTGTTCCCGTCTGTAGATATCCGCGCAGACTCCATACGCTCGTGTAACCGTCACAGGGGACGGTAGGTAGGTAGGTAGGTATACAGAGGACGAGATTGAGGCAAGCGGGTGGGAAGCAATCATCAAAGTGATGAGTGTCAGTGCTATAAACGCAATGGCCACCGGAGTAACGATCACGAAGAGCCACAAGCCAAGTATGAGAGACGTTGCGGTGCTGAATATGCGAAAACAGAGACTGTCGACTGGAGGAGCTGGAAACCACTGCTCCGATCGAATTATGATCACTGCAAAGGTGAAGATTGAGAAGCTGCCCTGCGCGCATCTGGTTGCAAAGACGCGCAGGAAGCCGTGTGCGAATACTCGTCGACGAGTGTCTTGGAAAATGTCGAGCACGTCCCCATAGTCCGGCGTGCGTCGCAGGTCGCGAGTTGCGCTGTCCTCGCGGTAGGTGAGATAAAGCGGGTTGTAGTACGGGAAGAAGCAGCGAGACGACGATGTCCTTGTCGGATGCCATGCATGCCAGCACCTGCCATGTATCATCGGCGATAGCAGAGACGGCACTATCATGTATGGTTATTAGGTCGAGTCGGTATCCAATGAGTGGATTAAAGCGTACTGGGAGATATATCGATTGAGCTGGCGGCCCAGAGCACCCCAAGAACGCCAGAACGTTGGATAGCCGTGGGTTCTGAACGAGGAACGCGAGTGAAATGCGAGCCTGCAGAGTATCCAACATCAATGAACTCCTGATGATGCAAGCAAAAGTGCAGGAGACGTACATGCCGGTTACCAGAGCGCCAACGATGCCAGATACGGCAGGTACTTGCGCAGGACACTGTGATGTCCATAATTGGCATGTACTACCCATGATGGACAGGAGTATACTGAGAATGACTGCAGCGTTTGACGGTGTTGCCCAGGGCCTAGCATGGGTTGAGGCAAGTTGAGCCTCTTCCATCAGAATGAGGAGAGGGTAGGTAACGAAAGCTGCCGCACGCGGCTTCACGCGGCAGACGGTGCTTTTGGTTGCAATGCGGCGAAGTTCAGCCATCCGGGTGCAGAATTGGAGGCTTGTCAACTAAAGCTCTGTGGTTACCTCCGTAGATACGCATCTGCTCAAAATTCAAGTCCAGAGCGAGTTCCAACCTGGGATGTGATACAGTCTTGTTTGACGACACAAAGTTGGGGATCCACCTTGACAGACTGTGGATAGGAATGACAGATGCATATGGATAATACTCGAAACACCAGGGTTCATGGGCCGCCGTTCGGAGAGCAAGAGATAGTCGAAAAACAACATCCCAGGTTTCCAGAGAACAGCCCAGAGAGCAAGACCTGTCGAAGCAGCGCGGAGGAAATAGCAATACGTGTCAAAGTGTATGTTCGTTTAGCGCCTTGAGGAGCAGCCGCCAATGAGGACGTCTCGGGCTAGAAGCCTGCCCGCTGTCACTGACGAGGACCGACATCCGGCCACCGCTTCTTGGTTGACTCTGGACGATGTGGGCTCGCCGTTGGAGCGTCGACGAGCACAGTCTCGAGCGCGTCGAGAGGCAACAGCCGGAAGGGACCGAGCGCTCGGAATCTAACTTGCCTCCTGCCACGACCACGACCATGGCGCCCGCACCGCGCGTCAGACTGCCGCCCGCGACGACGACAAGCCAGTCCACGAGCGCGGGCAAGACGTACGACCTGGCTGCGGGGAACCTCGTGCGTAGTACTACCAAGTCGGCGTCGGGCGCCACGCTGACTTGTTCAACAGCGCCAGCTCGTGTTGGAATATCTGGAACATAATTGCTACGGCGGGACACTGCGCGCGCTGCAGGGCGAGCTTGATGCCCACGGAATTAGTCGGGTGGACGTGAAGGGCAAAGGCAAGGAGACGGTGCCGAGCCCGATGGACGTCGACCTCGTCATGTTCGACCCGGCCGCGTCTTACCAACTAGGTGCGCGCTCCAACTATTCGTGCTGCATGGGCTTTACGCTAACACGAAGATTTGTGCAGAAATCAGCTCGTTGCCGCCGTTACCAGACGACCATGACGACGACATGCTCGACATGAACCTGCGTACGCCGCTCGCGTTCCTCATTCCCAAACCCTGCGTCTAACTTGTCGAATACAGCAACACACGCGAACCTTAACGATACTATAATGGAAGAAGACGACGAAGACGCGAGTAACAGCGCGGACGACGACCGTTCGCGCATGGCGCTTCGCACAGGTGCGTCACACGCGTGTTCACCGCGCCTCGCACTCATACCACCTTCTCTTAGAAATACGAAACGCGATACTCAGCGGCGACATCGCACACGCAACATCCCTTCTCGAAACCCACTTCCCCTCTGTCATCCGTCCCAGTACCAGTACGAAACCTCGACCACAATCACACACTCCACCCGCCTGGCTCCCTTCCCTCGCACCGCCCCACATCTCCCTAAACCTGCGCATCCAAGCCTTCATCGAGTCCCTCCGCTCTTCTTCCTCTACCTCCATAACACATTCACTCGCTCTCGGCCGCGCACTTAACGCCGAGATCGGCCTTCTCAAAGACGCACATTATACCGCGGAGTGGGCGTTAGTGGGCGCTTTGTTGGCGTATAGCGATCCGGAGACGGAGGCCCCGGTGTCGATGAGGAGGTATATGACGAGGGAGAGGAAGGAGGCGGTCGCGGCGCAGGTCGATCGGGCGGTGTTATGTGCGTTTCTTTCCTTGTTCTTCCCTTTTCGTTCTTCTCTACTCCCTTCTCTTCCCTTCTTTTCATTCCTTCCTCTCTGCGCATTTCCTCTCCGCCTTGTGGATTGCAACTCAACGTCGCGCAGGGTCTCTCGACCTCCCGCCGGCATCCAAACTCGAATGCGCGGTCCGACAGAACATGGCGGTCTGGAGCGCGAGTCACGATTTGAAAGTCCCGCTTGACGAGAGCGCTATTCCGCCCGGTATCGATCCGCCTATCCCGCCTGTGGAAGGTGGGGGGATGGACGCGGAGATGGTTAGAGCGCAGAAGGTATGTTTCTGTTCGTGTTTTTGGTGAAGGAGAGGCTGATTAAGGTTGGTCCGTTGGTTGTGGGCGTAGTTGGTCCCGCTGTTTGACTTTCATGAGTGGATGGGACGGAAGGCTGTTGTGAAGAGCGGCAAAGACGCGAGGAGGTCCGCGTAGGGTCGTCGTTGTCCTACTACCACTGTCCATAGGTATCTTGCTTTCTTCGTCCGCGTCCGGTGTATAGAGTACATTACAGGATCGAAATCCGTTCCGAGCGAGCCCAGTCCCAGTTCATGTGCGCTTGTAAGTTCATGGGATTTGGGTACTGATTTCGGTTGGTTGTAGTTGGTCACGACAAATAGATGGGACGGAAGGCGGATCTGAAGAGCGGACAGGGTAAGAAGTCCGTATAGTATGACAGCACGGACCGTGCCAGTTGCCAGTTGGTGGCATCGTATCGTGGCCCACTTCTTTCTCGTAGTGGTATGTACATATGATATACAACAGCGACATCTGAGCATCCGAGTGTCGCGCACATCTCGGGATTACATGTGCGCTTCCGAGGTGCAGGGAAGCGCTCGTGAGAACTTGACGGTGCCAAGAAGTATCATGTCGTCATCGCTCGTCGCCGTACACGCATCTTTGCCTCTCACCTTCACCATGCCCTCGACATCCTCTCAACCGCCGTTGTGTACCGAGGAACCTAAACGGACGGCGCCAATGTCCATATCGCACATACATGTACACCAGACGGCCAGTGGACCACACGAATCCGAAGACTCGACTTGGAGCGTACTGCGTTTACGAGGCGGATGCGATCCTGCGAGACCGGTACGTCGTAACGAATGTGAACGATGAACGTTGTGCGGTGAACGTTGATGCGTTGGATAGGGAGCGGAGGAGAGATGTTGCGGTTGCGGATGTTGTTCGGCTGGTGGATGTGGGTGCGATTGTTCGTTTGGATGATCCTCAGTTCGAGCGATTCGTGGCAATTCCATTCCGAGCTCGTCTATACGATCTGCTGGTAATACAGAAATACATGTCATGTACCCCACTCCAGGTTCATCAACTTCGGCGTACAATTACGCCTTCCAGGTCACCAAGATGCACCCTACTGTCGGTATTGCCGTGGCTGGTCCTGTCAACAATCGACGGTCGCAGATAGGAGTCGACCCGCATCTCCGATATCGTGGTGTTGGTGGAGCCGAAGGACACACTTGGGGATAACCACGTTGACGTCGCCTGCTGCGCCTGAGCAGAGGTAGCACTGGCTTCTGGATCCCATTCAAGCTGCCCGCTAATATTCGCCGTCGAGTGGGACGCGGCGGAAATCGACGGGGACTGGACGTCGATTTTCGGCGTCACGGTATTCCTGACGTTCACGAGCTCGATTACGCTTGATTTCGGAGAGCCACACACGGGGAAAGAAATAACCGATCCGACGTCGTCTTCCCAGTCTTCGCTGGTATCGGTCGTGATGATGTTGATTAGAGGTACTGTATGGTGGACTGCAAGATATGTTCATCAGTCGTGACGCAACTTGAATGAAAGTCCCATACCTGCAATAGAGAAATTGTCGGCAGTATGAGATTTGGAACGGGCGTGGCGCTTCCATGTGCCGCAAGGAATATGATAGCCGATACGGAGTAGAGGACAGAACCACTCAGCAAGCTGAGCACGAGGGAATCGTAGATTCGCAGCTTGGCCTTTCGCAGGTGATGTCGCAGTGAGTGCCGTTCGTAAACAAGTTTCGCCGACGCCTTGATGCTCATCCCGAAATTCATCGTCAGAGAGAAGGAGAAGTACGCGATGAGGAGCCGTGCTGTCAGCGGCGTCCACAGATTCATTCCTGGCGAGGAGAGCACTTTGATGATTCCGCAGCCCAGTCCTAACAGGCGGGGAGAGTGAATATATGGATACTAGCGTCGATACCACGTCGTAGTACTCACCCATCTCAGCCAAGAAAAGAACGGAAAGATATACGGCCAGGTGAGGCGTTCCAAACAGACCAGAGTGTAGCCTCCAGGTATAAAACATCTGAACAATAAATGAGGACATTGAAGAATCAACCACCAGCCTGAACACCTCACCAGAAGCCCATCTTGGTACCAGACGCTGACCACAACTAAGACGTTTCCTAGCAGGCTGACGAAGACATTCTCGCTCTGAGAGATGTATGCGACAGGGCCCCCGACGAAATACCGATTATCGATAAACGCCAGCTGACACGTTACGAGTTGCGCAGCACAGCCTACACCGTTAAGGGCAAAAAGGCTGGCTGTGTATAACCCCCACTGTGCTGCGTAAGCCCGCCTTTGCCGGATCGTCCTAATGGCTAGAAAGAATAGGGGTATTTGAACGCCTAAGTAGTAGGATCGGATTATGTAACGACGTCTTTCACGCTATCACGACAACAGAACTGCGCGCACCGAATGCTAGAGTACCAATGAAGACACCTGCGAGCCATGACCGCTCAGAGAGTACTCCATACGTAGCTGACGGCGTCGGGGCAGTCGCGTTGAGCATCGTCTGAAGGTGGGCTGAGAAGCACAGCACTAGGGCCAGCTGCCTTATTTAATTGCCTGCGGGTTTATTAAGGACGCAGCCAAAGTGCCTACCCAAGAATAGGTCGAAGTTCGGAAGATTTGCTCGTCGTGCGGGTGCGGTTTTCACTTCACTGTTTCCGGCGTGGGGGTGAAGGACGAATCTCCTGTTAGCTCTAGATCTCTCATCACCCCTGCTTGGTGAAATGCGGAGACATGGTACGGTAGGTACTGACGATCGCGTTTACTGGGACGGACTGCCTAAGGTTTTATTCTGTCGAGGCCGTCTGTGACGCCACAGGCTTCTGCCAAACATGCACTGCCATGTAATTCCCGACTCTCGTCGACTTCTCCACAGAAGGATAAAGCGGGGATGTCAGTGAGGCCGTTTATACAGTATTACCGCTCACCCCAATGAGAGGAACTTTTTGCGGTTCAAGTTTGACAGTGACCCAGTTATCCAATAATGATATAGGGGGTCGAAGGTCATGCTATGTAAAGCATGAAAATAGATACATGATGGAGGAGCGGACTAGACAGCGGCGTACCGTATTAGTAAACATTGTCAAACCCTATTCCCCGGCGAGGCGAGTTCTTGATTTTCTCCCCTTCCCATATCTTCTGAATGATGCTAGTTTCAGCGCGCAGAGGAGGGTAATCGCCTTTTCCGAGCCTCTCGATCGCCGCCTTGCACTCGGCGCAGTCGGGCACAAAGTTATTCTCGCGCATAAGCATGTTGACGAACACCTTGCGCGGATGCTGCGCGAAGATGCCCGCAATTGTTAACCGGATATGCTCGCACGTCCGCGGCGGAGGGCCCATGAAGTTCCACACGTGCGTCCCGTCGGGCGAGCGCTCTTGGTTGTCGTCGTTCAACGCCGCGACGCGCTGTACGCCGATGAGGTGTCGCGCTTGCCAGATCTTCGCGGTCACCGTGGGGTCCAACGCGTCCGGGATCGCCTCCGCGGAGAAGCTCTGGACCACAGCGGCGAATTCGTCAAGAGCCCACTCGTCCGGCCCGCATCGGAGAGCGAGGATCAGTCGCCTGCCAACGCTGAGCCGCGTTTTCGCGTGCTCGACGAGTCCTAGGACGACGCTGTGCAGCTCGAGCCGGTAGGCGGCGAGCACGAGTGCCTCCACGTCCTCGGCCGGAATCAAGCTCAGCTCTGGGTTCTCGCCCCATCTGCGATTTCATAAAGCGTATTAGGCTCGAAGCACGGGTGCACGTCGTGAGAAACAGACCCACCTGAGATAAATGAGGCGTAACAAGCCTGCCAGGGACGACGCAGTGACATCAAGGACGAGCAATGGTGCGCTTTCCGTTCCCTCGACGATTGCCTTGTCACCGTCGGTCGCTGGAAGCGAGAGCATGGCCTTGAAGAACTCGCTCTCCCGGATGAGCATGAAGCGATGCACCTTGAACTGTGTGGTCTCCGCCTACGAACGCGCAGAATTAGCGAGAGTGTATCTGAACCAATGGCGGACGTTGGAGAGGCGAGAGTACTACGTACCTGAAGTACCAAATCGCCATCGTCGTACCAGAAAGACTCGTCCTGGGCAACGGAAAATTCGCTGTCCATGCTAGCGAGACGGGGTTGAGAGCGAGAGCAGAAACCGAGGATCAATGAGCTAAATTATCTGGCGGTTAGCTTGCTTTCCATCGGTCCGACATCCGCAACAGCGCGTTGACAACGCAGATTTGAAAATTTGGCATGACCAGACTCCAGAGTAAAAGTGCAAAAGCAGAGGAGCTCAACAAGCAGTGCGGGTTCGACATGCAAGCTATCAGGCAAAACGCGAGAACACATCAAGTGGGAAGGCGTTTGCGACCGCCTGGTATCCCGCGACGTTCGGATGCAACCCGTCTCCAGAGTTGAACTGCGGGTTCAGCTGGCTCGCGTTCTGCGGGCTACGCAGAATTGCATCGAAGTCGATAACAGCGTCGAACGCGCCGCTATTGCGTATCCAAGTGTTGACGGTCTGCCGCGCTGCCTCGCGCGTCGGGTCCCAGTACCCAGAGCCAAGCGCAGAGATTGTAGCCGCAAAGATGGGGATACCGAACGTGTGCACACGCGCGATGATTTGCTGGTACGCGAATATGATATCGTCGGCGAGCGCGTTCTGCGCTGCGGACGTTGTAGCTCCATCCCCGAGATCGTTCACGCCCTCGAAGATCATGGCGAACTTGACGCCGCTGTGTGAGAGGACGTCCCGTTCGATACGGCCGAGCGCGTTGGGGCCGAGGCCGTCTGCGAGGATGCGGTTGCCGCCTGCTGCTTGGTTGATCACGGCGATCTGGGAGGTTGCCGCGTTCTGCTGCATCCGAGCCAGGACGAGATCTGGCCATCTATACAATAGTCAGGATGAAACATCTGGATAACTAGAGACGGACGCACCTGTTGTTCTTGTTGTCGTCGCTCCCACGTCCATCCGTAATGCTGTCGCCAACAATCGCGAAAGCGCTGAACGACGTAGGGACGAGAACTTCGACGGCACTGATGAAGAACCTGGACTATACATGAGTCTCCAGCCTGCACGAACCTCTGCGGACGCACCAATGAGCAGCGCTTTGTTTCGAGCCCGATATGTCTGCCGCGCTGCTTTGGTCACCAATGGTGAACCAGCTCGTAGTCCGGCTCCCAGGGTGAGATGTGATCGAATTAGTCCTCGAAGCCTGGCCAGCGCTCGTGAACAACGTGATAGTGAGCATGCTTTGCGGCTGCACTGTGAAAGCGATCGGATCCGACACGACGAGCGCCCCGTTCGGGATAGAGAACGACGTCCTGCCGCTGAAGGTGACAGTCTTCAGCGTGGCAGTCTGTATTGCACTCGCCCCAGCAGCACCGCCGACGGGAAGGGCAACAGTGACGGCATTGATAGGCAAGGCGACGTCGCTGAAGGCGTTGGAGATGCGAATACGGATTTGCGAGCCGCCGATGGACGTGTGGATCGTTTGGCGGATGGTCGAGTTGGTGAAGACGGACCCGCTGCGGTTCTAGAATACCCTAAGACACGGCGGTCGACAGCAAAGACAACTCACGAAAGGCGACGGCGGGAGGTTTGTAGATTCAGTGAGCTGCGGCATCGCCGCCCATGTGTCCACCCAGTGCTGACCAGAAGTCTGGCGCGAGCGCAGAGACGACCCAAACGCGCCGGCCGCAAGAGCGAGTAGAGCAATAAGCGCACGAACCATGGCTCGAGCGGTACCGCGCAAGTCGTAGGCTCATTGTAGCGCAAAGCGAATGACCTTATACACCGATGGTAGCGCCAAGTATAGCACAAAGGTGGCCAGCGAAGCAGTTGTGAGGCCACGCGCAAGAATTCCGGCATGCGATCGTGAGAAACCAGGAAACCCAGGTTCCAGAATCACAGGTGATACGGCAAGTCGACGCGCGCGGAGAAGCCGCCCCATTATTATCAGGCCGAGCCAAAGAAAAGTTGGCTTAATGAGGTGGAAAGAGGAGGCCGAGGATGCATTAATGAAGCCTCATACCAAGTTTGCCAGCATAGCGCTTGAAGATAATAGCTATGCAGTAGAGCTTTGCGATAGACTTCAGAGTTGAATATAGATGGGCCGCCCATATGGCGTACGGCGCCCGCGCGTCGACATGGTAGTAAGAGGAAGAGACGCGTTCGGAGATAATTGACCAACACCGGCCCGATGATGTGTCAAATGTCGGATGAACTCGCCGAGTCCCACCGTGACCGTCAGGACCAAGTACGAGAAGTGAATATATTAGATCGTGCGGAACACGTTACAGAGTGTCATTGTTCATCTGAAACCATAGCCAGACTAGCACAAGCCGTCTGCACCTGAAGAAAGTCGCCTTCCGTGCGCATCTGCACGTTCCATAACTCTACGCTCGCCCGGTCCTTCACCGAGCGTTGGTTGAGACGCAAGATCAGCAAGAGAAGATCGGCAGACAGTACTACGGGGCCGCGAATTGCCTGGTGTACCCGAATGAGACGAGGGTCGTCGACAGCGGTCGGGAGCTTGTATTGGCCGACGTTACGAGCGACAGTCTTGACGTCAACGTTCCAGTCGATCTCGAGCTCCTGCAAAGCAACAAAGTACGGCGCATCGCCGGTATGCATTCTCTGAAGGCATGGGACCAGAGAGAGCGGTATGCGAAGCTTGATTGAGGAGTTCAGCGGATGGACAGGGGAGTACTCATCCGGGCAGTCTGATTCTTCGTACATCTGGCACTGCAGACCATAGGCGATACTCTCAAGAGCGAGATTCTGGATACGCGCCGCGGAAGCCGGAGGGGTCAACTTGGGGTCGTACAGATGAACCGTGCGCCGGTATTGCGGCATCCTCTTGCGACGTCTTTCCCCGACTGGAGTCGCGAGAACGTCGATGACGCCCTCGCCGATAACGATATGCGTCGCTGCCGACGCGTCGAAATGGTATGCAGCCATAGCAAAGTCGAGCAATCCTCGTACGACGTGATCGTCTTCGACGTGGAAGTGAGGGTCCAACCGCGATGATATGGTAACGCTGAGGACGTTACGAAGCAAGAAAAGCGCGTTGACCGCAGGCGATGGCGACGGAGGAGGACCAGGGATAGAACGCCTCGGTAGCTGTGGCAACGGAGTACCGGGCGGGGCATCGGTGACTTTGAAGTTCTGAATATGAACTTCTTCGAGGTTAGGGAATCGCGCAACAGCCGCTCCTAACAGCGCTGGCGTGCATCCTGCGCCGTTCATGACGACGCGGCTGACGCAGACGAAGTCTTGACGAGAGTTGTTCAGGGTCGTCCAGTCGTCTTGGTTCATGAGGTTGAAGAACGAGTGCGGGTAAACAACGCGAGACATGACGGCGTAGTTTCTGAGTGACGACCGACTCACGTTGGGGGTGCTCCCTTATATATGGTCCTTGAGTGAAGCGTCACCGGTCGCGGTCTCACCTGAGACCACGGAGTCTCGGAGAGTCGAATGATTTCGTGGTTGCTGACAAGGTCCTCTGTGGCCGTGGTCGGGAGGCAAGCTGACATTCGCAAAGCGCAAATACGCTTTGGCCGAGCTCTTGCCCGTAATCACGACAATCACCGTGAGACAAGTGCTCCAAAAGATGCGGGTTGGTATG
>KV426009.1:0-11639 GCA_001632375.1 Exidia glandulosa HHB12029
GGTGGTTCTGGTGCCATGTCACTGCAAAGGCGTTTGCCCGTCAAAGGGATCTATGCGGCTGCGTCGTTAATCTCTTGTTATAGCACGTTGTACAAATTCCGCATCGACAACAGTCCTATCCGGTGTAGAGATACCTGTACAGAGTGTCAGGCTACGAAAGAGACGGGCTCTCTAGACTACGTACCATTTTTCCCTGACGAGCAGTGCAATGTAAGACGACGCTGGAGACTCAGGGATGTATGTACATACCTTGCATCTACTGCCTCTTTGCGAATGACGCGCCTTGGATCGTCCAGACATTTTCCAAGTTCGCGTACGACGAGAGCCTTTTGAGGGTGAAGCACTTCGTAGCGCACAATGGCTGGCAAGACACCAAGATACCGAAGAGATGCCAGCCGGACGCTCTGCGAATAGCATTAGGAAGTGCCAAACCGAGAGTGGTGAGGGTACCGTATCAATCGAAGAGCTGGTGGGTATGAGCTTGAGCATGGCATCGACAAGTGCGGTCGCGCGCTCAGAGAGCAGGCCTGATTCAGTAGACCCATCTTTCGCTGCGGCCAACAGCGTCTCGATAACATTCAGCTTCAGACCCATGTCGGGAAGGTCCAATGCGCGGATAAGCAGCGGCATGAGCTGAATAGATACCCAGTAAGCGTGTGCCCTAGCGTCGCGTAACCGAGCAAACCTTTGGCATTTCGCTCTTGTAAACGACTTGAGGCATTGTTTTGATCAGAGAGGTCAATGCGACCAGATACGCAGTCCGCTGGAACCCTTCTAGTGGCACATGAGAATTTTTGAGACCGAAATATGATAGAGTCATACCTGACGCGGACTTTGCCCCTGTCACAATGCGCGGCAATACAGCATTGAAAAAGCGCTGAGCATAGAGAATCTGCAGAAGAGCATCAACAACCCGGCCGCTTCATTGTCAAGCGCTTACCCTGATGACAGCGTTGTTCTTCTTGACTAGGACGTCAGGCGCGCCGCCAACAGTGCCGAGAGCTTTTGCCGCGTCCCATCCGATTTCTATGTCCGTGAATAGAGAGAACAGTCGTTCCACATTGACCATCCCTTGCTCGTGGTTCCGGAAGATGAGTGCCTTCGTGATCTACGAATGGACTAATCAACATGACGGACTGTGCAAACGGAGTACAGTACCCAAGCCCATCCAGAAATTGCACGTCGTCGTATGTCCAAAGTTGCATCGGCGTTATCGACGTACTGCGTCCAACATATCGGCAGGCGATCCAGCAGCAAGGCAGAGAGTCCTGAAAAGCCGTCAGAAGGAAAACTATGGAGGGTGTCCAGCACTGACCGTCAGCGTGTTTGTTTAGAACTGAGCAGATTAACCGCAATGTAGCGAGCCGTTGATGTTCGTTCGCGCTCCCCACGATGCACCACGCGAGCAGGCGTTCGAGAAATGCCGCTGGCTGTTCAACCGGTAGTGTGACTTCTGGGCGTAAGGGGATCACGGCCGCTGCAAACATGATCACCAGGTTGCGCTCTTCGTTACTCGCACCATCCTATGGCTTCTATGAGTATACACTCATAAAACAGATCACGACGCCTACCTCGAAGGGACGAGCGCCGACTCCAGACGGTAGTCCAAGCGCGCTACTGGTGCCATGAACGAAGGTGTTCCACACCGCCGTAAGTAGCGCAGTCTGGCGGCTGGGAAGCGCATAAGACCGAAAGTATGCGGACGCAAAAGACCCTACACACTCAGCTGATAATGTCCGTGTCACAAGCGTGATGATGGTAGCGGCGGCTTCGAGCAACTGAACGTCCGCGGCTACCTGACCTGGCGGACACGCCAACGCATATAACTTCGGGACGAGACTATCCGCATATTTGGGCACGTCGACGTGAGCAGCGTCGACCTTCGCCTCCAGAACGCTTTCAAGCGTGGTCAGGATCGCGAGCGAGTACAACCTGTCCTCGCTGAGATCAAGACGGGTGAGAAGCCGGATGACAAGTGTCTCGAAAAGGACCGGAGCGACACAAAGCGTGCGAAGGGTCGATAGGGCGCGAGCAGCCTTCACCTGCGATCCTTGATCCGGCGGCGCTCGGTCGGGAAGAAGCGCAAAGAGGAGAGGGAGCGTTGTTTCTTCGACGTGTTTCGGCGAAATCTTGGTCGTCGCAAGGAAGAGATTGAGCATGGCAGTTCTAAATCGAGATTAGCAAGGGCTTCGCAACGCGTACCATAGACCTGCCTTGTCTCGCTATCCATCTCTTCGAATTGCAATAGGTCGTTCAGGTTGTGTACGACAAAGCCCACTTCCTCGTCGCTGAACAGGCCGTCAATCGTAACGAGCTGATGTAGTCCGGAAAGCGCTGCGCCGGTCGAAGGAGGATTCTTCAATTCGATTGTAAAAGCGCCAAGTAGCTGATCCTTGTATGCCTCGAGCAACCTTTCGGAGGAGTAGGTCCGCGAAGAGGGCTGCTCGTACAGCTTCTGAACGGTGGTACAAAGCGACGCCAGCGCTGTGAGAATTGCAGGACGAGCCGTTGCTTGGTCCGAGCTGAAGAACGATGTCATGAGGTGCGTGATGGACGCCGAGAGGACAGCACGGCCGACGGCGGCTGCAACGGACATTAGCGGGGTGGCTACAACGTGGTTCGACGTACGCGTAGTGTCTATCAGAGCCGAGAGAATAAGAGTCGCAGGTTTCGCCTGGCTCGTTTCTGGCTCACGCAGAGTCTTGAGACATTCGTCCGTGATCGACGGCGCAAGTCCTGTCACCGGAGCCTTCGGGTCGTCATTCGAGTATAAGGTCGTCACAAGCGCTTGAGTAGCCTTGAGCGCCAGAGACTGTGTCTCGTTGTCTATCGGTTGTTGGATCTAGGCAGAGGTCTATCTCGCATACACCGGTCAGCGAGGGAGAGCTTACCTCAATCTTGTAGGAATCCCAGACCTGTTTGCCAACCTCTTGCGCTAGCCGTGCACCGTACACAGGAAAGCACAACGACATGGTGTTCATCGTCTCCCGCTGCCAAGGTATGAGCAACAGGATATACGGACGTAGTAAACTTCACCTTCGTCGCGGGAGAGCCAGCCGAGAGCTTCTCGAGGAATAATGGGATCGCCAGTGGCCCAAACCTTGGCGTTCCCGCAAGACAGGAGCTGTGTACGATGTCAGATCCTGTGAGGTAGGTACCCCGCATCAGCATACCGAAGAGAGCTCTTCAGGTCTTCTGCGCTTATTCTGTAGGGGTCGTCTGGCGGAGGCGTGAATGTGATCGGGAAGTAGCAGAATGTGATGTCGAAGAGATTCTGCAAGGATGAGAAACGAAGACTGAGTAAATAAATAACTCACATCAACATGGCGGTCTATGATGAATTCGACAAGTATGACCCGTACTATCGCAAAGGATAGAATGAGATTGCGAGGGTCCTTTTCTCCATCCGCGAGTGCGATATATCCTGCAACGAATACATCCCCCATCTCCTTGAGGGCTGGGTTTATGAGATACCGTCGAAGTAGGGCAGAAGTTCGTGCTTACTTTCTCGATGCTTCGCCATGAGGGAGTCGATTATAGAGAATACGACGAAGCGTGTCGACTGCACGTGCGCTTTCATTTTGACATGCTCGAAAAGCCTGGAACGCGGTGAGTAGATAAGCCCAACTCGGAGATCAGCTCACCCTTTGGATGTCGCCTCTGCGTCCGATGCCAGAAATGCGGGGAGCACCGTGAGTTTCAGAATACCGTTCAACGCAGGGATAACCGTCGCGGTGTCCTCCAGCTTCTTCAGGAAGAACTCGAGCATCGTCCGAGCTGTTAGCCGACTAAGATATGGTATGATGTAGACGCGTTGACTGGTGAGACGTACTTGCATGCCGGTTCATAATTGCCGGTGGCATGCGGCTCACGATGGCGGTGAGGAGGCTGACGCCTGTATAGGTTAGCACTCTGAGCGTGTACTAGGGTGTCCTACTTACCCTTCTCCCGTAAGGAATCATCTTCAGAAGTTATGAAGTCCTTGAGAGCCTTGACGACGTCCAGTAGCGTCGTTGAGCCGCTCATTATTCCTGCGCGATATCTTAGTCAACTCGGCATAGAAGCCGATCTCTGTACCTTCAACGAGCGCGTCGAGGTCGCCGTCGTTGCGCGCTGCGATGTAGGCCTGAGCACGCAGCTCGATCTCGGATTTCGTGGTTTCGGACATGGCGGCCGGCAAGATGGTTCGGCGACGCGTCGGACAGCGCCGAGCGCTCTTATGCTCTCGCGCTTGCCATGGCGCGCCGTCGTCCGCCGCGGCGTCCGCCCTTCCACGACCATTCCCCCACGGATGAAGCGCGTAACGGATGAGCTCTTCGTCGACACGGCGAGCGAGACCTTGGCCAGCTTCCCGCTCGTCACCGCCGCCGACCTTGCTCGCGAGGACAAGATGCCCACGCAGGTTCGAATGCTCGCGCGCGACTTTATCGATAATTCTCTCTACAACCCCCACTATGGCTACTTCTCCAAGCGTGCTGTCATTTTGTCCACTGGCGACAGCACTTCCGGTGGTTTCGACTTCGCCAATATCAAAGACGCGCTCAGGTTCGACGGCGCAATAGCTCAACGCTACGCAGACCACGGCGAGGATCCGCGTATTGGTCCAGGGCGTCAAATTTGGCACACACCAACGGAGCTCTTCAAGGTGTGTCTACATATCCAGTCGCGTCGGTAACTGCTGAACATGTTCCAGCCCTATTACGGTCAGGCGATGGCACAGTGTCTCGTATCCGAGTACCTCCTCAAGTACTTCCCTTACGAAGATTTCATTCTGTACGAAGTCGGCGCGGGGAATGGGACGCTCGCGGCCAACATTCTTGACTTCTTGCAAGAGCGACACCCGGAGGTCTACGAGCGTACGCGTTACCGCATCATCGAGATTAGCGGCGCTCTTGCGAAGAAGCAACAAGAGGCCCTGCGACATCATTCTTGCGTCGAGGTCATCAACAAGAGCGTGTTTGAGTGGACGGAGCGCGAGTGGGCGCCATGTTTCTTCATCGCGCTCGAGGTCATCGTAAGTGCCGCGCTCTCCCGCAAGAATGCACCTTACCTAGCCGGCAGGACAACTTCGCGCACGATGTCGTACGGTATCACAACGAATCGAATGAGCCGTACCAGACATCTATCGCGGTCGACGCAGGTGGTGACTACCACGAGCTCTTCCAGACCGTCCACGACCCGCTCATCTCTGCCTACCTCCGCACTCGCGCTATGACAACATACCCACGCCCATTCTCGTCTCTCTGGCACCGCTTCAAGGCGAACGTTCCCTTCGCTCCAAACCTGAGCCCGCCGCACTTCGTGCCGACGCGGATGTACGACCTCCTCACGCGTCTGCGCGCGTACTTCCCGCGCCACCGGCTTCTCCTCTCCGACTTCTCTTCCCTTCCGGAGGCGATACGCGGGCACGACGCGCCCGTGGTGCAGACGCGGTTCCAGGGCCAGATGATCCCCGTAACGACGTACCTCGTCTCGCCCGGCTTCTTCGACATTTTCTTCCCGACCGACTTTGAGCTCCTGCGCGACATCTACGAGCGCATCATGGTCTCTTCACCTGCGGGCGCCGAGGCACAGGATCAACCATACGGGCGGTGGAGCCCTCTCGCACACACCTCGACGAGTATGGAACTTGGCTCGCAGTATTTCTTCTTCAGAGGACGCCGCGCGCCGGTGGATGGCGTGTTCTCTGCGAGCGGGCTGCCAGTGGGCCAACGATTCTCAAGCGTCTTTACGCATAAGGAGTTCTTAAGCACTTATGCGGATCTGGACAAGACGAGGTTGCGGAGCGGGGAGAACCCCATGCTCGACCTGTATCAGAATGTCAAGTTTTTATTCTGACGGTTTGCTGCGGGTTGTGGATTGGAGGACTCGTTGAATTTGAAGGAGCTGAACGTATACTACTGTAAACGACGCGTCCTATGCGAGATATGGGAAGGCGTGCGTTGGTTGTACATGAGCAAACTTCAACGCGAAACTATATTCACTGATAATGTAGAGTGAATAAGACGTACAAGCCCAATGTCGATAGCAAGCACAGGATAGCGAAAGAGCGCGAGAACACGACAAACATACTTGGTTGACATGCAGTCCAGCAGAACACCCAGAAACACTCGATTGCTAAAAGGACACATACTCAACTTCTCCATCGTCGTCCACCTTTATTGGCTGAATATCCGCTGCTTTCGCGGCAGCAAGACCACCCGAGGCCCCTTCACAAGTCGATATCAGCGCTACCGTCAACGCTTGGAAGGTGTACGTACAAGCGTCGTCAGTGCTCTTGAGCGACTGTTTGATCTCGTCATCGACCAAGGTATGGTCAGAATCGCCGAGGTCCGAGTCGTCGCTGTCCACAGCGTTTTGGTCGCGGACGGGAATGTTGACAACGGCCACGTTCATCGCGACGGGCCTCTGGTCCAGCTGCGACTCCATCCGCCGCCGCGCAAGTGCCAAAACATCGCGAGTACTGAACAGTGGCTGCGTGTGGCCGGCGATGTTGATGGCCGGCGTCACGCGGGTTTGAGATGCAGCGGCGCTGTGAACGTCGCCCAGAAGGTTTTCGATGTCAGCCGCCACGCCAAGCGCCTCGACTTCGTCGCTTGTGAGGCCGCACGCGGTTGCGAGCTCGCTGCCATGCGTGAGGTCGATAGTCAAGCGCTCAAACCGCTCCCAATCGGCGAAGGGCAAGTACCCGAAATCGGTACCGGTGATGAAGCCGCGGTGGATACGGTTGTGCGCAAAATGCTCCAGGATTGGCCCGATGATGTGGACGCCCACAACATTTTCCCAGGGGGTACAACTGTGCTTGAAAGGCGCGGTGTAGTTGTCGATCGCGAGAAACACCTCGTATCCGGCATTGTACGCGTGTGCCTGCGAGTGGGCGATCAGAGACTTGTCCAGAAAATATAGGGAGACATACAATTGCCGCGAAGTAACCTCGCATATGCGGCGCATCAGGGACTTCACCCCCCAGGAAATTGGTATAACGACCAAAGAACTTCGCACCGACTTCTGCAAGAAAGCGGTTGCACTCGCGGTACATGTCCTCGAGCGACGCGCTGTTGAAATGAAGGTCCGCAAAGTCCATATGTACGATCATCATGCGACCGGCGGCGTCGAGATGGTCGAGTTGCGCGGGGACCCTGTCGCAATCCATTAACGAATAGAAGGCAGGGGGACAGAGGACGTCGAAATATGTCGTCAGGATAGACAACAGCGTCGTTTTGCCGAATCCAGCAGGTCGGCGGAAGACGGCGAGACGCTTGTGCGTGGGCTGGCTGAACTGCGGCAACACGAAGCGCGTCTTGTCAACGATGACCAGGCCTTCCGTTCTGCACATTTTCACGTAGTCCGAACATTCGTTGTCCGGAATGCTCAGCTAACAACTCGTGAGTTGCGATAGGGACACACGGGTGGCACGAACCTTGGGACCTCCGAGCTTGAAAACAGCGGCGTCGTTCTGCTCAACCACCTGGCATTGCGGCAAGGCGTCCGAATGATCTATGTCCAGAAGGCAGCGGCCTGCGAGTGATGGTTAGACAGCAACAAGCACGCATCGATACCGACGCACCGACTGAGCGGCCTCTGACAACTAGATGAAACGCAATTGGATCGAGCCCGACGTCGAACTCGGCCAGGGTACGGTCACCGGATACGGGGTAAGGCGTGATTTGGAAGTTGTCATGTTGTCTTCGGTTGAGGAACCAGGCCTCGCGGCCGACGCGTATTGCGCAACCGCAGTTCTGGGTATGGTCCTTATCCATTGCATGCAGCAACTCGGCGACAGTCATGGTCGGCGGGAAGCTCTCGTTGTCAAAGAATGGCAAAAAGTAGTACGAGTCGTCGTGGCCAATCAGGCCGCATCGCAGGAAGTTGAGAGGTGGCTCCATAACGTGAGGAAGAGAGTGCCGGTCGGACATCGAAACCGTTCCGTGCCTTCAACCACCGGCGATAGCCGCCTGCTTGTGGCAAGCTTGTTGTTCCTCTCAGTCATCATGGACCACCCCGTCCCCGTCGTCATCTTGGACGAAAACTACGCCGTTCACTCCACGACGTCTGTCAAGAAGTCCTCTCTACGTCACAGCAACGGTCTGATCGACGTATTCCTGAAGCCGATAATTGACGAGCACCGCAAGAGCTGCTGCGACCGAAAATTCGTGGTCGCGCTATGGGCGACCTCCAGCGGAGACCCGGTCAATTCTCAGGAGAGCTTGATGGCCCTCAAGTCCCTCTTGCATGCTGATCGAACCTCGGAAATCCTTGCTCAAGTACCGGACGTCACGGTGCTTTACCTTCGACTAGGCCACCGTCCCCAAGGCGGTCAGGTTCACCAGAGCGGCCGGCCTCCTCCTATGAGCAAGCGAAAACGCAGTCCCGCGGCGACATCGTCCCAGAAGCGTCGTGAACTCGCCACTAGCACATCCATCGTCGAAACGGGCCCTGGCAGCAAGATCTTCCAGGTCCAATGGACGTCAGAAAAAGATCCCGGCCTGTCATTTGTGAGTCCCGTCTTCAGTGTTGCGACCAGGACTGACGCGTATCCGGGCATCAAGGGACCTAGTGGAGACTTCGCAGAGACTCTGGCAACTGTCGGTGCTGTCCTCGTGGACAATAGCGCGCCTTTGGGAGTAATCTGCAAGAAGGCTCTGAGCGAACCGAGCAGCCGTGTCTGCGTCGTATTCGCTTCACCCAGCGAGTTTTCTGCCAAGCGATTCTCGTCTACTCTCGCATTCGCATACGACCTGACTGGCCGCGATCAGTTCTCCGAAATCTCCCAGAAAATCGACTTCTTCCGCGCCCTTCCGAAGCCGTCGTGCTGTGTTCTCCAGCTGGACTTTGCACGGCTTCTGGACCGGCCGGGGAATGATGCTAGATTCAAAGAGAGCACCCGCAGCGTCCAATCCATGATCGAGGAGTTTCTAATGCAGCAGGTTGGCGCATTCGTCGACCTGTATTCCAAGTCGGTACCGACCTTGCGGAGCTGGCCCGCCAATCGCAAGGCAGACAACATTGTTTCAACCCTTCTCGTACGTCACCGTCTTGAACGTCGCGAATACAATAGGCTGATGGATACACGTAGGACCGTCTCTTCAAGGGCGGAGCTCAGCTCGCCGTTTGCGTACATGCGTTTGAGCGAGTCCTTGAAAGACCGACCATCTGCTCTTTCTGGGAACCGCGTGGTATCCATGCCAGTATCCTCCCAATCATCAAGACTCTTGACGACATACTCTTTGCTCCTATCGCTGCTTCGTTTAAGGAGAAAGGCATTGTGCACAAGATTGTCATTACTGGGACCTATCCGAACTCCTACATCGGCAAGACTCAGCTCAACCATCTCCGAGTCGATGATCGCTCCGACGCTTGGGATTCGGTTTCCCACAGGCCTGAAGCGCTTCCTTTGCATGGCTACACCAGGCGCACGTATCAGTCGGTGCTCACGGAGTTCTGGGAGATGCTTCACTATATCCCCGCTCTGGCTGACGACTTTACGGTCGCTCTGAATGCGTGCCCCGACAAATTGTGGAGAACTATGTCTCGCACCTCTCTCACGCTCGAACCCGAGGTGGCCCCAATCGACCCTGATATCCTAGTCCTGACGACTGCTGTCCTCGACCAGACGCGGAAGGATTATTCCCCGCCATCGACTGGGAAGCCAGCTGCTGTGCTGACTGTGGAAGATCTCGACACTCGCGTGAAGCTCCTGAAACGCTATCAGGTTGCTTTCCCTGTGCTATTCCCTCTCGTCGTTCGTAACATGCCTGCCTGGTTCACGGATCTCGTTAAACCTAGCACCGATAACTCAGAATATCCGTTCGTCGAGATCCCTACCCAGTGGAAATGGACGTACGCTACGCTCGAAACTGCTTCTCGCGACGATGGCACATACCTGCCAGCTGCTCTGCTTCATAGCCTGGGACTTCTTCGGGTTGGCGTGAAGAACGAGAAGTTCGTAGCGTGCGTTGCTGGCCGCCACGCAAAGCAGACTCTTGTGAAGATCATTGACGCGGTGAACGAGGTAAGCTTACGGCCATACATGCGTTTCAACGCACTCACGGACCTCAGTACAACAACAAGCCACTGTCTCGCCTCGCACGGATTTCGGTCGAGGCTTTCACGCTGCGCTGGCTGCAGGGTGCGCTGCTAGAGGGTCTGAAGGATAAGCCGCCGATGGAGAATGAAGCCGCTTTCCAGGATTTCGCCTTGGAGTTCCTTCAGGACTTCTTGCAGTATAATGGTCAGTGGCGGCACCAAGCCCAAGCCGAGCCATGGTTTCGATGCGGTACCGAGGAGAAATGCTACGACCGACGTGGCGACATCGTGATGTTCCTCAAGCTGGCCGACGGCCGCTGGCACGTCTACGTCATCGAGTTGAAGTTCTTCGAAGCCCAGGCGACGGCCGCTGCGACGCAGACGCACATCCGGGAGTCCGAGCCGAGGCGTGCGCTCCCCAAGACGAAATCGAGCCTCCTGTATTTCGAAGCTGCGCTCCGATACTCCGCGTCCGAGGGCCTCCTTGGAGATGACTGTGTCTTTAGTGAACGTCCCGTGCTTCCCGACTTCAATCCCGCGGCTTTCGTCATCAGGCGAGGTGATCTCAGGGCGGAATACCACGACAGGAAGAAGAACATCACCGCCATCAAGGAGGCCGCGGACACGCTTTCGTACGCAGGGCGGCAGGTACTGCGCTATGTCGGCGGCGCGGTACAAGGGGTTGGCGCGGAACTTGGCGCCGACAAACCTGGTATTGCCGACGTGCGCTTCACCAGGTACGAAGAGTCGGAAAACTTCATAGCCGTGTTCATCCCCATCGCCCTCTTGTTAATCTCCGACGTGCTACTTTACGGATGGGAAGGAAAGGGAAACGAGAAGAAGCCTGCCGACTTTAGGCCTGCGGTGGCTGGCGTGTATCCTTGGACGAAGGCGCCTACGGTGGCGGACATTCAGAGGATTCGGAAGGATAAGGAGGATTCGCGTAAGCCGGTGAACGCCTGACGACTAGTTGCTTTGTATTCTATGTGTAGCATTGGTGCGTACATGTACGTTAGGGCCGCTGCCAAGTGAAACGACTTTACTTCTTGCTCGAGCTCGGGGCTGCATCCTCGTCATCGCATTGGTTGCGTGTGTACTGTCGGCCAAGAAAATTCATTAGGCGCCCTATTTCTCCTAAAGCTGTACGCCATGAACGGATCCGGAGTTTGCAATTGTCCCAAAAATCCCACTTGAGTTGTCGGAGGGTATCACTCATTATCAAACCTGATAGGGCTGTCGGGCCCGACACCTGGGCTCAGAGAAGCTCGGAACCCATCTGCACCCATACGGCCGGATCGGGTCGATAGGGCCCGATCGGGTCCTACAGCGTTATAACGCCCTATCAACCCTAATACAGTATTGTGGTCGAGAAGTCAAATAGTAATAGATATATCTCGCAGCTTTTACTGCGAGAACTTAACTGCTTATCTATATCTAATTACTTACTTGCTTACTTACTGTAGTAGTTGCCTTACTGTGTGTTGTACACTTTATCTCTTTAGTATTACCTTGTCATCCAACTTAGACTTTGCGAGGACTCGAACAAGTGACCACTACGTGCAGCGCCACAAGGTGCCGCACGCGTAGCCACTGCGTTACGAGGGAATTGGTGG
>KV426009.1:12624-85902 GCA_001632375.1 Exidia glandulosa HHB12029
GGATGGACGGACGATTGGCGCAGTGGATGCTTTGCGGCTGCGGGGTCTGCGCACGCGTCTGGCGCGTCGCCGAGCTGTAAGGAGAGCGCGAGCTTGGAGCCTGCGCGGGGACGGCCTGTGGGCGTGGGCACGGCGACGGCGGCGGTTGTTGTCTTTGTCTGTGCAAAGTACGACATGCAGGATGCCAACGGAATGACGAGGAATGCGGCCAACTCCGGCTCGCGTGCATACGAATTCAAGTTATTTGGGAATACGCCCGTGCAGTAGTCAAGTTACTGAAGTAAGTATTGCATTCATAGACATACAGTACTTTGTAACTTTCAACGAATAACTTGACTTCACTACGAGGTCAATCACTGAATCAGTCGAGGCTTATATTTGGGCTTGTTGTACTCTTTCCCGGTCAGCCACGACGACGCCGTCTCCATGGCGCTCTCGCCCAACTCCAAAGGAGTGCGCCGGCCAGCCTCCCACATGTCGCTCAAGAACCACAGGTCGTCAGCATCGCTCAGGCCCGCCGCAGACGACGGTGGGATGGACGACGGCGGCCCGCCAGTCTCCCTCGCCCACGAGCTCGCAGCAGCACTCATGCCCGAGCCGTCCATGACTTCCAGGCTACTCGCCGACGAGTTTGGTCTCGAGTTCGACGAGGGCGCTGAGGGCGGCGTAGACGACGAAGACGGCGCGCAGCATACCAACGGCGCCACAGCCGACGAGCCAGGCGGCCACTCGCTGCAGGACGAGCTCGACCCGGCAGCCGCCCAGGGTGACGACCCGTTCGAGTTCAACGAGGCGCAGCACGACGAGCCCGTGGTCTCTGCCGAGGACCAACTCGAACAACTTACGAAAGACCTCACGACCACCGAAACTTTTCTGACCACCCTGCGCCGCCTCGACCTCGAGGACACATCGCAAACAACAAGATCTGGCCATGCGCGACAAGGCTCCGTATCGAACACCGAGACCACGTTGGAGGGCGTCGCCGCCGCCGTCATCCGCAGACTGAACGACTCCGTGCGCGAGCGCGAGGGCCAGGTGCGCGAATTACACGACTTCAACCGCGAATTCGTCAAAATCGCGAGCGAGGTCGGCGGGATGGACGTCCTGGGCGAGGTCGACATGCTCGAGCACATCGAGGGCCTCGAACTGCCTTCAGGGCGCACATCGCGCCCCGCGCATCCCGGCCGCCAGGACTCGCTCGAGACGCGCATGCGGCTGGACGACCTGCGCGAGGAGGAGGATGAGCCGGAGATGGAAGAGCCCGACGAGATGGAGCTCGAGCAGGAGGAGGACGAATACGGCGCGCCCGCGTCGCCCACGCTCAAGCGACGGCAGACGGACACCGAGCGCCTGCCGAAGCCGCCGCCACAGTCCACCGCGCCGCCGAGTGCAGCACGCGCACTGCCAGAGCTGGCGTACATGCGCACGCTCACCGGCTCCGTCGTCGCGTCCCTTTCCGCCGTCTCCGAACACGCGCAGGTTGGCGGCGCCGCCGCCGCGGACGCCGGTCGCAAGTTGCGCGCGCTCCGGAACCGCATCACCACATGGCGCGCCGAGTACGAGAGCGCCGAGCGCAGTCGTACACGCATCGAGCAATGGGAAAAGTCCCGCACTCGCGCACCGAACGCGCGCGTGCTCATGCAGGCTGAAGTCACCGCGTTCGAGCGCGTCCTGGCGGACGCCAACTCAAAGACGCAGGCGATACGCGCCAGCCCTGCCATCGCGGCTTCCTCGTAGACGGTACGATTAGAGAGTTCACGTTATCATGTTTTGTCTTCCTTCCTCTCCTTTGTTGTTGGATGGCGACTGTTCTTTCTCTCTCTCCTCCCACTCCTCTGCTTCACTCATGACTACGATATACCTCGCATGGCATCTACTCGAGTGGCACGCACGCGGAATACAATGATTATGGTCGGATGTATATCACCTGAGTAAGTAAAAAAATCCGGAGATAACTTACAAGCACCGCGACTCGGAGGTGCCGGCCGAGACCGCGTGCTCAACTTGAACTTTCACCATCTTACCGTACATGACCATCACCATCGCCGAGGACATCGACATTCTCAATGAGCGCTACTCGCGAAGCTGGGATAGTCGAACAATCATCTATGGCCGACCGTGCTGTACGCTCGTCTATGAAGCGTGCAAGGAATACGCCGCAAGACTACATCTCCTCGTAGAGCAGACGCAAGGGTACCATATCGAAATTGCCGGGTGGAAGTGCTTGTCTCGCACAGAGTTCTCGAAGGAGCACATGATGCTGAAACTTGTCGCCGGTTCGTGCACATCGCGGTCTTCTTCCATGTGTACTAATTCTTCGGTTCATGACTTCAGCGCAGCTCGACGAGGCCTTGCGTCTCTGGAAGTACTTGATAAAGAGGAAGCGGTGCCCAAGTCCATTCCCTCATGTCACCACTCACCCATGGGACGTCGAGCTCTGCGACGCGCTGGATACCTTGGCCGACCTCGAGCAGCAGACTGCGAACATGGATATTCCGCAGTACGAGCGCTTCCTCATCACGCGGTACCGCGACGACGAGGCGAAGTGCCAATGTAGGCAGTGTGCACCAGCAGCGGAGGTGATTTGGGAACTGTGGGACTATGCGGCGATTTGCCACAAGCTCAGACCACCTGCTTTGTTCGAACGTGTATTTGCTGAGCTCAGAAGACTAGCGACCACATAGAGGGTTGCACAGGGAGACATGGGGTGTACCGTGTACGAGTACAAGGGCGTCGCGTCAGTGTCGCGAACGAATGTACGATCCGCCTGGCACGGACGAAAATACGAAAAACAATGGCGACCTGCTTGGAAGGCAGTTAGTATAACGTATATAATACTGCGAGATAACGTGTAAGCGAGATGCCCAGAAGGAAGGCAACGGAAAAATCCACATGGGAGTATGCGCTCTCGGACGATTTGAGCAAAGCTCTTTTACATCCGTAGTATATCATCATACGGGG
The DNA here is from genome assembly GCA_001632375.1 of Exidia glandulosa HHB12029. Taxonomy (NCBI): domain Eukaryota; kingdom Fungi; phylum Basidiomycota; class Agaricomycetes; order Auriculariales; family Exidiaceae; genus Exidia; species Exidia glandulosa. Next base: position 15,586 of record KV426009.1, read on the forward strand.
ACATGGAATGTCCAAGAGAGAGTACGCACAGGTTGACACCAGAAGGGGTCGATAAAATCGACGATGGTGGAAAGAGACAAGAGACGAGCGAATTCTCATCTCCGCTCGCGTCGACAACTCGAAGTTGCAGTACGATGGACGACGATCCGCGGCGCAGTCGCGTTCGACTAACACCATGGCATCGAGCAGGCGCGTAATGCGTGCGGGGTGAAGTAGATGTAGCAGGCACCAGATATTACAATACAACAAAAAAGAAACAAATCGATACACAAATCAACACAGACATGTTCACATTCAGGTGTAGCCGTTGGGAGCAGCCAAGAGTCGCGGTTTGCTGAGCGCGGCGGCGAGCATGTCGCTTGACGTGCGGAAGTTCTCCCGACGCTGGACGAACCACGAGCTGACGTCGTTGGGCACGGCGAGTGGGACACCGATGACGCCCTTACGGACGGCGGTCCTAACTGCCTTGGCGAGATTCTCGATCTCTGCCTCGCTGTCGAGCGCCGCGAGGTCCTCTTCCTCCTCCTCCTCGTGCATTGCGGCGGCGGCGGCAGCAGCAGCGGGTGGCTTCTTCTTCTTCGCAGGCGTGTTGCCCGCAGCACCAGCGGCGGCCTTTGCCTCTGCGGCGAGCCGCTTCTTCTCCTCGCGTTCCTTGTCGCGCGCGGCCTTCTTCTCGGCCTTTGTCTCGCGCTTGACGGGCTCAACGAAGTTGGGATCGTTCGCGCGCTGGAAGTCGAGCAGAAGCTCGTCGTACGCCTTTGAGCGGCCCAGGACTGCACGTTTTGCGCCCATAGAGTGCGTCTTGCATTTCAATGCGCGCGAACATGGAAGGCCCTTGTCGTTGATGACGCCGCACTGCGTGTCGAGGTTCACAGGGCCTTGGCAAAGGCGAGCGCAGATAAGTATCGACCGATCGCACAGGCACGCGAGGCGCACCTTTTATTCTGCCCTTCGCGACGGTCTTTGCCTTCTTCTTCGTGCCACCCTCTGCGGCGTCGATTTCGACATCGTCGTCGCCCGCTTTGCGTTTCTTGCCCTTCTTGGTGGCAGAAGCAGACGGCGGCGCGTTAGCGTCCATGAAGTCGACGGTCTTGCCTCCCGTACTGGATTTCTTGGAGAAGCCGAGTCCGAGACGGATGCGTTTGCATGTTTCTGGGAAGGATGAGACCGCGCTGGCTATACAGATATTTTCACGCACCAGAATGCTCGGTAAGCGCGCTCTTCAGAACAGTCTTTGAGCAGTCTGGACAGCGAACGAAGCCGACGTCGCCGTTCAGCGGTTCCGAGTCGTAGATCTTCATGTCTTTCGCGGGCAACCAGGACGTCGGCGGGGAGGTCGGGTCCTTGTGCGCCTCGTCATCTGTGGGCTGGGAACCAGGCGAGTCTGGGCTGGGTGCATCAAAGTTGAACGGGGCGCTGCTGGGCGCTGGCTGGCCGTTCGGCAACCGGAGTCGCAGCGCCATCGTGACGGTCTTAGCAGAGGATGAGTCCGGCACACCCCGGCGCGAAGTCCGTGTTCAAACGTTCACGCGTTCACGTTCACTACGAATCTCGCTGGAATTCAGCGTCATACCACTGTAACCGCAAACTTAGCGATAAAATAGGCGATTATGGCAGTCCCCACTTGGGTAGCAGCCTGGGACACATTTTGTGACAAAGCAGGCGATTTACAGTAAGACGTCATATCTGGGACTTCCTGCCTGGCTCCCAAAAACTTGTGCTCTGGCTCAGGGCAGTCTTATGTTGAGCTACGTAACGTAGACGAGTTGGCGTTCGGCAGCGTCCGCAGCGGCGCAGATCCGCCTCTCTCTCTCACCTGCTTTGCAGCCAGCTATTACTTCCGACTCTTGACGCTGGCCAAGACATTCAGCTCGCCGCTCTGGGGCTCTATGAGGCTCACCCTCAAGTACAGATGGCGTCCGCGCCCATTCCGCTCGTTTCTCGGTTTCATGGATCTCAAGACCGGTGCGTACGTCCTGCCTGGCCTGGCCTGGATCAAGATTTATTCGTGCACGCGCAGGAGTCACAATAGCTCTGCTATTCGCCCTGCTGAACAAGGTCGCCGGCGTCTACGGCCTCATCGCCGTCTTCACCGGCGGCTCGCTCGCCCAGCTCTCGCTCTACGTCTACTCCATCGGCACGCTCGTCGCCTTCGCCTGGGGCCTGCGAGCCGTCACCGCGGAGGACCCCAAGCGCACGCTCTACTTCGCCCACATCTTCCTGCTCGACCACCTGCTCAGCACCACCTGGACCGTCTTCTTCGGCGTGCTCTGGTGGGTCTACACCCCGCACGATGGAAAGCGCCAGGCGAACTCCAAGGCCCAGCAAGACTTGGCCAAGCTCGCAAACGTCTCCATGCCGCTGACCGACGAGGAGCGCGAGATAGCAGCGATGCAGATTTGGAACAAGGAGAAAGGGTTCGCCATGACGCTCATTATCGTCGGCTGGCTGGCCAAGGTGCGTCGAGCGGGTTCCTGTGCTGCAACAGTTCGCTCACGCCGTGCAGATATTCTTCGCGCTCCTCATATATTCGTACGCGGTCCACCTGCGACGGGGCACCTACCGCTCGCTGCCGCTCACCGTGCACTCCTCGTCCGCACGACGACCGAGCGCACACGGACAATGGGAGAGCGCAGACAGCGAGCCGCTCAACGAAGACGAGCCGGACGATTTCTCGTCCCTCCGCACGCCGAATCCCAACAAATACTTTCACAACGCCCAGCAGCCTGAAGAAGTTGACGAGGTGCTCTTCGACGAGGACGAGCGCCACGGCGATCGATTCCACTCCCGGCTGGGCACCGAGGAGAGCACGAGCGCGAGTTCGGGCGACGTGGATGACGCGGTGCCGAGGCGCTAGGTGCCGCGTGTGTCTTGTACTGTACATTCTGGTCTGCGCTGATATTAATCTCCTTTCTCTGCTTGCGCTGTTACTGGAGCATGTAGCATAGAGAGATTGCGTCCTATGTAAACCTGGGCATAGCAAAGGAGCTCGTCCCCAGCAGCGCCTCTTGACATGGAGCACGCAGGCCATCTTATGACACCGACAACCAACATGAACCAAGAGAGTGTATGTGGGAGAGTGTCCTGCGAGGGTCGCAGAATGGCGCAGGATCAGTCACGACGACTAGTGTGGCTGAAGCGGTGGAAAACGGTCGTAACAATGTTCATTAGAAAGGGATACGAAGCAACTACTGGATCTTGGCCTTGAAGTTGGGGTGGAGTGTGGGCTCGACCAAGACCGCGCGCTCGAGCAGCTTCTTGACGACGTCGTTCTTGCGCTGCGTGTACGACGAGGTGACTTGGGCGAGTTTCACCTCGGTATCCTGGTCGACCGCAGATTGAGAGGTCTGCGTCGAGCCAGAGCGCTGTGACAAAGCTGAGCGGGCTGTTGCCAAGGCTGGCGGCGCTGACGTACCTCGCTGGAGAACGTCTGGAATTCCGTCTCCTTCTGGGCCTTGTATTCAGCGATTTCCTTCTCGGCCTCGCTGCGCGCGTCCTTGAGCTTCTGTACGCGGTCTATAATATATTGTGAGCAACTTGTAACGCTCCAGGGTGGCCACTGACATGCGCGGGCTTGCTGGACGACCTTGGCAGCCTCCTTCTCGGCCTCGAGCAGCGTCTGGATGCCCTGGGACTGTTGCGCGGCCTTGGTGACGAGTGAGCTCATCGTAGTCTAAGGTCAAGGTCGATAGGGGCGCGCTAACCATTGGTTACAAGTAAAAGTAACAAGTTGAAGTTGGGCTTATAATCGGGCTCCGCGTTTCGCGTCTTGTCTCCCACCACGTACAGCTGACGCTCATAGATCGTCCAACGCGATCCATACGCCCTTGAATCGACATTTGGCGCCGCCATAAATCCTCGCGAGGACAACTTTTGCCCCGTACCACGACTCTCGATTGGGCGCCCGTTCCCAACCCGGCGCTGTGTGCACGCTGATTCCCTCATCAAGTCCTCGCAAGCGTCATGCTACTTGTTGCGGCCAGAGAATTCTTCATGCGTAATTCTCCGAGGACAATGGCTCGCGTGCAGAGCAGCTTTCGATGACTACGCACCTCGTTTCTTCTTGGCCATGGGGGTTCGTCATATCTTAAATAACGCGCTATATCCAGTGTCGTCGCCGCCGCCCTCACAGCACAATCCAAGTTTGCTCGTTGCTCCGAGAATGCAACCTCCCACGTTTTTGGCACGTCGTGCGCTGTCGTCCATCCGCCACTCGATTAGAGAGGTTGCGATGAACTTTCCGGAAACTTCTGTCGAGCCTCCACCGCCGCACCCCTTGTCAGTACCATCATCCTACCACCGTTAAAACTAGCCCATACCTCGAGTCTGAAAGCCAGTGTGGTAGCAGGGTGGCGCAAGTTGCTGGGTCGAGCGGCGCGAAACCGGAAAATCGGAAATTCTGGGAAATCGCAACCTCTCTGTATTGTCTCTCACACTAACTTATCAACTTGGCAGACGTGACTGTCGGGCACCCCGTTCATCCCGGCCGCAGTGAATTGGGCATCTCGCAGCCGTCGTTCCGTTGCCTCTCGACACATTGGCTTGGGCACCGAGCATACCGCGCTCGTACCACCAGCGGCCTCGATCTCGAGGAAAGGTGAATAGAATACCGGTGTTACGTCCACGAGAGGTTTCGCGGCGTTCGGAGGCTCCATACGTCTTCACCCATGCCTATGTGGCTACTTGAAGTCTCCCACAAGGCTGGCAAGACTCCAAACCCTGTCAATATGTAGTAGACCGCCATGGCGTTCGTCTAGGTAGATTATAGCGGAGGCGGATCTGAGAAATGTAAACGAACTTGGCACGAGGTAGTCGAGTACCCGCCTCCTTAGTCGCGTTCCCGTCCTTAGATGGCTTTGGTTCCAGGGTTCGGAATCATACTTATGTTCACAGTAATTAGTAAATCCTCATTTGGGCGCGGCCTGACAGTTCCTCTGGACACAAGGTAATAAGTAAATGTAAACAATGTTCTGAAGTTGGGACTGATAATCGGGCTCCGCGCGTCGCGTCTTGTCTTCCGACCACAACCGTCCTGCTTGCCCTGGCGCTCAGCGCGCTTCATCTGGACCCATAGACCGTGAAATTGGCCTCTAGAGTCGCCATGGATCCCTTGGAGGTGCTCAAAAGGGCCCTGAGCGCGCCGCAAGGCTCGGACGACCAGCGCAATGTTCTGGGTCAACTGCGCGCACAGCTCGAGCTCCAGCCCGGTCTCATCCACCCTCTGTGCACCATGCTCGTGCCTACTATCGCCCACGCGGCCGACTCGCTCATGAAACACTGGGTTCTGGACCTCTTGCATCACGCGCTGTCGCGGTCGAGCCTGCCCGTAGACGCAAAATCCCAACGTGTGTCTCGTATAAGCGGTTTTGAATATAATTCTTATGCTTTACAGTCGCCGCGCAGTGTCTCGACGTGCTCATGAACTTGCTCAACGACCCGAGCCAGCAAACCGTCAAAACCGTGGTCCAGATCTTCGCCAACGTCTACCCGCTTCTATTTCGCACGTTGTAAGGAGCGTGGGCCGTTCATATCGTCCATTCTAATCACCCGCAGGTGCATAAACCGCAATCCTATCGCGCAGTGGGACACCTTGACGCGCGCCAAGAAGCAGATCGTCGATTTGCTCGAAAATGCGACGCCGTTGGGAGTCAAAGAGGCCGCCCTCAAGTTCGTCCACCGCGTTATCCAGGTTCAGACGCGTGGCGTGTCCGATCCCAGAGTGAGTCGTTCCACCATTTATCTATGACTCTGACGCCTCGCAGCTGCAAAACACCGCGGACCCGAACCTTACGTCGTGCCCGAGCAACCACCCCTTCATCAACGCCGGAGCACTGGAAGCAGAAGGGAATACGCTCATCCAGCTCGTGCTCACGCTGCTCTTCTCGTCTCCCAGCGCGGACCTCATCAGTTCGCTCGTCAACTCTTGGGCGCCGCTCGTCAAGCATCGACCGGGCCTTCTCCCGATCTGCGTCAGGGCGCTCACGACATGGACGCCGGCGGCACTCGTTGCAGCCGGTGCGTCTCCGCGCGACGTCAAGAGCGTGGAAAAGGCCGTGCGGATTCTCCTGCTGCACATCAACCGCTCCCCGCACGGTGCTCCGTTCCAGCACGAGATCGGGCCCGTGCTGCACGCGCAGGAGCAGCGGATGAAGGCGGCGGAAGTGACGAGCAAGAAGCGCGCGGCGGACGAGAGTGCGGGGCAGAACGGCGCGAACAAGCGTCCGAAACTCGACGTGGACGCCGCCCCTGCGCTGTCCGCGGCGCAACTGGCGCAGTTCGACTTTAGCATCCTCCCCGCGCCGCTCGTGGTCGAGTTCATCATCGCCAACTTGCAGAAGATCCCCGAGGAGCGGTTGCTCGCTGCCGTTGCTGTACGTCCACTCCAACTTGATGTAGTCATTTACTGACGCCTCCTCAGAAATACAACGAGAGCAAAGGCATAGCGGCTGCTCCAGTACCAGGTCCTTCGACGACAGACGCTGCGGCTCCACCTGTCGTGGTCAAGACGGAGCCGTTGGACCCACTCAAGATGGACATGGATGATGAGGCTGAAATCACCAACTTCGACTCCGAGCGCGTGGATAAGCAGGTCGCACTTGCGGTGACTGGGGATGCAGTGGCTCCCGCTGCGCCTGGCGAACCGGAGCCTGAGGCGATACTGCGTCTCGCAGAATTCGTCGCCCCACCGCCAGTAAAATTGTCCCAAGCGCAACGGGAGAAAGCGCTCGCGACGATCGACCGCAGAGCGTATGAGGCTGCAGGCGAGGTGGACGCGGCCAGCGGCGAGGTGGATGGACCGAAGACGATGACGCGCGGCGCTGAGCTTCAGGCGGTTTTGCTCGTGCGGAGTATCACGCGATCTGGGTTGGAGGAGTACGACGCCGTCGAGGAGAACGATATGCAGGTGGACGGCCGGCCGAAAGGACGTAACGCCATGCGTGAAAAACTCTGTGCGTACGTATTGGAAGACTTGCCATCGAGGTACGTACTCAAAGTCGTCAACGTGGACCGCTCACGACGTCGCTCGCCAGAGTGCGGCTGGCGAATTTGTGGATGAACGAGGAGTGGTACAACGACAGGATACAGCGGGAGCGCGATGCGGACGTTGTATGTCCACCGAACCAACATGCAATAGACGGTATTTTTGACATCCCATCTAGGTGCAACATTACGGTGTGTGGCTGCGAAGACTGCTCGATGGGTACCGCTCGCGCTTGGATGCAAAAGACCGCACGTTTGCGCGGTTCTTGCTGGACCTGCCCGAATTATCGGATGAGTTGCTGCACTTTATGCGCGACCTGTGCCTCGACCAGGACAAGTGAGTGCATTGATATTTGGACAGGTGGCTACTTGTGCTGAGATTTGCAAAGGATGCAGGTTGGGTTCACGACGCTGCGCGAACTGGTAGCTTTGCGCATGCCAGTGCGCAAGGCTGCGCTCGCCATATTACTGGATATGACCACCCACCCAGGTGCGTCTCATGAATGTGGCGTGCGGATACCTTATTGCTGACGTGCACGCAGAGCGAATCACCCGTAATGCCGCGATCATCACCGTCAAGCGCTGGGTTCCAGATACTCAGCCAATGGACAGGCTCGTGCAGCGTTTCGCACTGCAAATGTTGCGCCGTCTCTGCGTCATTCCCGCACCACCAAAACCCGAGCCGACAACAGAGGATTCGGACGAGGATGGGCAGCTGCCACAGGAAGAGGAGCAAGCCGACGACTCCATACCGGCGTATGTCCCTGTGAAACTCGAGGGACCTGCGGACCGGGCGGTCGTCCTGCAGCACGTCGAGCTGGTGTTCGCGCTGTGTATCAAAGTGCCGGACCTGCTGGACGAGATATTTGCTGCGTATGGGCGGATGGAGGCGAGCGTGCAGGAGGCCATGCAGGACCTCATCACGCAGCTTGTGAAGAGCTTGGGCCCGAACCACGGCAAGCTGCTTACGCTTCTGCGCACGTTCCCGCCGGGCGCGGATAGCCTTGCGCTGAGGGTGCTCAATATCTTTACGGAGAACGCGAAGCCGACGGCGCCGCTCGTGGCGGTCGTCAAGGGCCTGGTTGCAGAACGCGACCTGGATGCTCGGTTCTTAATACCTATTATGGCCGAGATGGACAAGGTATGTCGAGGTCGTATAGTGTTTCGGGAGCGTGGACTGATTCGCGCGTAGGCGGACGTGGTGAAGCACCTACCACGTATCGTGTCTATCCTTAACGGCAAGCCCGAAGAACAGGCGATCGTGCGCTCATTGTTCACCACCGTTGTCGCTTCCCCGCCATCTGCAATCGGAACGTCCAACCAACCACGGACGCGGCAGAGCGATATGCTCACACCCGCGGAACTCATGGTGATGCTGCATGAGCAGGAGATGGAGATTGGGTTGAAGCCGACCATCGAGGCTATCAACATCTGTTTCTCTATGTCGGACATCTTTGGGCAGGAGGTGCTCGCTGTGGTCATGCAGCAGATCGTGGACGAGCCGCAGCTGCCGGTCTTATTCTTGCGCACAGTAAGAGATGATTGTCGCACACATTCGGCCAACTAACAGTTCTCTAGGTCATCCAAGCTGTGCGCACGTATAGGTCCCTCATCGGGTTCGTGTCGACGACGCTGCTGTCGCGACTGATCACCAAGAAGATATGGCAAAATCCCAAACTGTGGGATGGGTTCGTGATGTGCTCGAAGATTATCGCACCAGCGAGTTTCGGTGCACTGCTGCAGCTCCCGAAGGACCAACTTCGCGACCTTGTACACAAGGAGCCTGGTCTGAAGGCAGGATTGAGAGACTACGTGATCAAGAAGGCGGGCAACAAGCAACGAGTCGCGCACTTCTTGGAGGTATTCGGAGAGGACAACGGCACACCTGACGGGAGCCCTGCGCCGACGCCGCCTCAGCAGGCTCAGGCGACGGCTGTAGGGTCGTAGTAAATCGTTATGCTTTCATGTATATGTACAAATATTACAGCTGTATGAAAATTTGACGCGTTGTCCGGGACTGGCGGGCGCGTGACATCGGAGCGACGGCTGGCGCTTGGCGTTTGCATACGACGGTCACTGCAAGCTCTCGTCGTGAAGACGCGTACCAGCGCGACAAGGCCATATGCAGGCACCGACAGCAGCACCAGACGCGCCGCTGACGCCGTCGCCGTCGCCGCCGTCCGAGGAAGACGCACGTGGACGCGCGGACGGCGGGTCGGCCGACGAGGAGCGCGGGCGGCCGCGGGTCCGTGGCGAGTCGCGCACGCGCGGCGGGGGTGCTGGGAGCGAGCGGGGCGTCGGCGGGGGCGATAAGAGGTGTGGCACGTTCGAACGCGCCCTTTATTGGATTTGACGGTTTCGGTTTCGTCGCGCCCAGGCCGCCGGCAGGCTATCATGCGTTCTCGTCCATGGGTGAGCGCTTCTTCCCTTGTCCCACACGGCCAGCCCGCGCCACATGCTCCGCAACCGGCTGAGGCAAAACCTCGACCCCAAAGGACGCACTTTCAACGTCGAGCAACGATGGATTCTCGGTCGCGAGCTCGGCCAGGGCGCGTACGGCGTCGTCGTGTACGTCCCAGCGCGCACAATCTCCACGACCGCGCTGCTGACACCCCGCGCCAGTGCGGCAGAAGACAAGATATCAGGAGAGACCGTCGCCATCAAGCTCGTCACGCGAGTCTTCGAAAAGGTGCGCACTCCTCGCGATGCACACCGGGATCGTCGCACCACATCGTAACCCCCAATGCCAGGTTCAGCTCGCGAAGCGCGTCTTGCGCGAGATCGCACTCCTTCGATTCCTCGCCGGCCACGACAACATTACCGGCCTCATCGATCTCGACGCGCCAGGCAGCGTGCACGAATTCAACGAAGTGTGCGTCACGACCATCGCGCACCTGGTACCGCATTCTCACCCGCTCCCGCTAGCTATCTCTTCATGGAGGTGAGCTGCTTGCGTAGTCGTGTGCTTCCAAGTGTTGAGGTCGTTCGCTGCGCTGCGAATAGCCAATGGAAGGTGCGCCGACGATAACGGCGAGCCGTCCGCGCGCCTAAACATGCATCTCCAGCCGACTTGCATATGATCATACGTTCTGGTCAACAACTTACAAACGAGCACTGCTCATACTTTGTGTATCAAATTCTTCGAGGTCTGTCTCTCGACATTTCATCGTCCTGTGCTGACGCACGACGCAGGCATGAAATATGTACACTCTGGTAACACCACTAAGTGTTCGTTCCACACACGCTGATCTTCTGCCAGCAAACATAATACATCGAGACCTCAAGCCGGGTACGTCAAGCCTGCGCTGGCTGACAAGGACTAACATCCACGACAGGCAACTTGCTGGTCAACTCCGATTGCGAGCTCAAGCTGGCCGACTTTGGACTCGCACGTTCGTTCGCAGCAGAAGAAGACGGCGCGATCGTCACGCAAATGACTGAATACGTTGCAACACGATGGTATCGTGCTCCCGAGATCATGTTGAGTTTCAAGTCGTGCGTTGTGCGCCAGTGGTAAGGGATATCGTTTGCTGACTACTCTACAGTTACACTACTGCTAGTACGTTCGTCGCTTGAATGTATTTGTGTCACTCACGCCAGATAGTCGATGTATGGTCGATCGGTTGCATATTAGCCGAGCTCCTGATGGGCAAGCCCATCTTCAAGGGCAAAGAGTGCGTATTTCCACACGATCATAGCTTGATACTCATTGCTAACATCTTACAGCTACGTTGACCAGGTCAATAAGATATTAGACGTGTTAGGTATGTCATATCTCGCCAGTTCGGCGCTCACTGCTGAAACTCCGTAGGAACACCTTCGGAGCGTGTCCTACAATCCATCAGCAGCGAACGGGTGCGTGAAAGCTACAAGTCACGAACAGTACACTGACATTTGACTTTCGTAGGCGCAAGCATATGTGCGCTCGCTTCCAATAAAAAAGCCTGTTCCACTTGTGCAGTTAATGCCGAAGGCAAACCCTGACGGTGCGTGCAGCGCGCGTTCTCAATCGTCCGTCTCACGTTCGATCGTAGCACTGGACTTGTTGAAAAAGATGATCTCGCTCGACCCCAGCGACAGGCCCTCGGTCGCGGAGGCGCTGCAACATCCGTGGCTTGCGACGTATCACGACATGGCGGATGAACCCGACGCTCCTCACTCCTTCCACAAGTGGCACGAGATCGAACGTTTGGAGACTCTGGACCAATACAGGCAGGCCATATGGGACGAGATCCACGACTACCGTCGCGAAGTGAGAAGTATGGGCGCTGCAGCGGCTGCCGCTGCACGGCAACGGGATCCCGATGAGATCCCTTCGTCACGTCCATCCGAGTCGCCTCCACCAGTGCCGGACTCCCCTCCGCCAGAGTACGACGAGCCGGAGCCAATATCAGCCATACCGCTGCACACGGCCAGCACGACGTTTAGCGAGAAGGACTTTGCGCCGGCATTGTCGTCGACGGACTCCGTCATGGATCCGATCGCAAATTACGCTCGCCGGTCAAGTCTCATGCAACCTCCGGCCCAGCAGTTTGCGTTCCCGACCGCTGCAGGGACCGAGCCCGAGGTGTTTGTCGTCCCGAGTCGCAGTCGCATGGGGAGCACGGGCGCGATCGAGCCTATGCTCCGCACACTCTCGACCGTGAGCGTACGCGAGCGTGGCACCGCTGCGGCGCTGGCGAACATACGCTTTGGACTCACGGAGAAGGACGGCGCGGACGCGCCGCCTAGTGAGATCCCTCTCGAGTTCAGGACGAGAGCCGACCGCGCGAGAGAAGAAGCTGCGCGCGCTGCGCTCCAGAGCCAGCAGACAGCCGCCGAGGGAGAGGTGGGAGCGGAGCCAGCAGAAGCCAAGGTAGCAGAATTCTACAATGAGTCAAGCGTTCCTGCCAAAGCTGACGATCCTCCGCATGTAGGCTGTACCGTCTCGTGATGCGTAGTAGAGACTCAGAGTCATGCATGGACGTTTGACTTGTCTGTCCCCCTTTTTTGTCGCTTTCATTTTTGCTATTCGTGCTCTCTGCTTTCCAAGAAGATACTTGATCCGATCCTAGATGTAGCCCCCCAACCACGTCGTTCATTCTCGTGTACTGCATATAATAAAATGATCGATACTCCATTCGCTGTCTGTACTGTTAGGACCGTAGAGTTTGATAGCCTTTGGTTGACCCTTCCGACTCAGTCAACTTCACTTGAAGTTTCCAGGAAGCGTTTGACATAACCCGGTGTACGCCTGATTAGAGGCTCTGTTTCGCTGCAAAGTTAAATTTCTTGTTAGATTCCTCTGGGATGCCGTGCTGATTCATATCTCTGCAGTCATGATCACAAGTTGTGAGTGAGATGCTCCGCGGAGCCTCATTCAGCGCATGAGGCATTTCGCATTACGCTCCCTGAAGGCCTGATAGACGACTTGAAGCTGCAGTGTGAGGGTTTCCTGGAGCGTCGCTTGAGAGCACACGCACGCGGCCAAATACACGGTCTGGCTCTATATCGGTCTCTGGGTATAAATCCAACTCGTCCAGGTCCAGGGCGTCATGATCGAGATCCTTGACCGCTTTTGGTCATGCTGTCGCGAATCCCGACCGAGCACAGCCCGCACACCGCCACGGATGCATCCTGCCCCTTGGCGAAAGTCAAGCCCACGACTGTAGAACTTGGCAGGAGCGGGGGTCTACGTCAGGATCAGCAGGCACTGTGCAGTCGCGTTCGAAGGACAAGGACGACGGTTCCTGCGGCAGAAGGCAAATGCCTGACGACGACCCGTGATCGCAGTCCACCTGGTTTTTGTGCTGCGATCTCGCGCGAGCACGGCTTGTCCGCCGAACAAGCATGGCCAAAAATAACAGATTACAGATGATATAAGGTGCTGGGGATCAGACACGCTCGTGCTCACTTCTCGTTCCGTTTCGCTTCCCCACGTCTTTGCCTTTTTCTCTTCGCAGCGTCCCGTGCAAATGTGGCGCCAGCTTTCTGCTTTACTTCTTTTTGGCACTTCTGTCGCCAACGCGGCGGGCAGTTGGACATCGACACCGTTTTCCCCGCACTCCGTCCCGCTCGCAGTTCGGACGCCGTACCTCAGCGCGTGGTTGCCGCAAGGTGCTGGTTCGGCTCTCAATGACCGCTGGGCCCAGTACTGGACTGGCAGCACGTTGGGGTGGGTACCGGGTCACGCAGTCTACAATCTGGGTTCCTGACAGGACGCGTTTTTTACAGCTGGACGGGCTTCATTCGCGTAGACGGCAAGGTCTACTCGTGGATGGGTGCTCCAGAGGGCGATGGGTTCACCAAGGCGACTCAGACCGACATGGAAGTGAGGCTATGGACTCTTTCGCCCGTGCTAGTACTGAGCGTAATCCCAGTTCACTTCCTCCTCGAGTTTCTTCAACCTCGCTGCTGGCCCCGTTGACATCACGATCTCCTTCCTTTCCCCGGTTCTCGTGAGCAACGGCAATGAGATTTGGAGCAGGCTCGCTGATGTACTGCTTCCCAGCCGACCGACCTTTTGCGCCTGTCCCTTCCGTTCGCGTACATGTCCATCAGCGTCGCGTCCACGGATGACAATGTGCATGACGTGCAGGTCTACACCGACATTTCCGGCGAGTGGGCAGCCGGTATCGCCACCGACCCCATCAAGTGGGAAACGCATCTTGGTGCAATCGTCACGCACGAGGTTCAGCTCCAGAAGCAGGAGCCGTTCGAGGAGGCCGACCAGCAGTCGCGCTCCGGCTCCGCGGTGTACTCCGTGTCCAACTCCACCGGCCTCACCTTCCAGACCGGCGAGGACAAGGTTGTCCGCGCTGCTTTCGTCAGCAACGGCAAGCTCTCCAACGCGCAGGACAGCGAGTTCCGTGCTGCCAGCGACCGTTGGCCCGTCTTTGCCTTCGCGAAGGACCTCGGTTCCGTCTCGTGCCAGACCGACCCGCTCGTCTTCACCATTGGCCATATCCGTGACCCCGCCGCCAAGTACCTCCTTGCAGGCGGCGCGACGCAGGACCGTTCGTCGTACTTCTTCTCCGAGCTCAACAGCCAGGACGATGTCATCAAGTTCGTCATGGATGACTTCGAAAAGGTTACCGACCTCGCGACCAAGTTCGACGATCAGGTCAAGGAAGATGCGGCTAAGGTCTCTCCGGAGTACGCTGGCATTGTCGAACTGTCGCTCCGTCAAGCATTCGGCGCTTGCGAGCTCACTATCTCCAAGAACGCCGACGGGAGCTTCAACAAGGTCTGTACCTCGGCGCTCTATTGACGACGTTGTGTTGACACGCATCGCAGGACGACTTGCTCTTCTTCATGAAGGAGATCAGCAGTGACGGTGTATGGACATGTTTCATATACACGCAGGCTGGAGCTGATCATTATTGCAGAACATGAACACGGTCGACGTCGTCTTCCCCGCGTGGGTCTTTCCTTCCCAATTTTTAACGAAAACGACTTTACTCACGAGCGCTGCAGCTGGCCGGTTCTGCTGTGGGGCAACCCGGAGCTGGGCAAGTACCTCCTTGAGCCTCTGTTCGCATACCAGAAGAGTGGACAGTACCCCAACCCGTGGGCTGGTGAGTCTCGTTACACAATTTGAGGCTATTGCTGACGGTGGTCCAGTCCATGATCTCGGTGCCAACTACCCCAAGGGTGGGTATCCTTTGGCGTTCCTCGTTTGGACATGTATTGAGAACGTCTGCAGCGATCGGGCACAACGATGGCAAGGACGAGGCCATGCAGGTCGAAGGTCCGTTTCTCCGTACTCGCCTTGTCTCCATGGACTGACGTCCAGCCCAGAGAGCGGCAACATGATCATTATGGAGCTCAGCTACATCATGAAGACCAACGACACCTCTCAGGCTGAGAAGTACATATATAAATGCTCATCCACGTGCAGACGCTTACGCCTTAAAAACAGGTACATCGACCTGCTGCACCAGTGGGCCGGTTTCCTCGTCACCGACTCGCTCATCCCCGGTCATCAGGTGCGTATCAATGCACTTGCTCCTATGCGATGCTCGGCTACTGATTTCCCTGCGCCGAACACAGCTCAGCACGGACGACTTCCAGGGCCCGCTCGAGAACCAGACGAACCTCGCGATCAAGGGTATCATCGGTATCAAGAGCATGTCCGTCATCTGCGACATCCTCGGCGACGCGGATAATGCCAAGAAGTACGGCGACACTGCCGCGGACTACGTGACCCAGTTCCAGGCGCTCGCTACCGCCAGCACTGGTGACCATCTTACGCTCAAGTACGGAGATGACGCCACGTGGGGTACCACGTACAACCTGGTCAGACGATGCATTCCCTGCTACTACCATTCGTTGCGATACTGAAACTCGGCCTGATTGACATAGTACGCCGACAAGTTGCTCGGACTTAACCTTTTCCCGCAATCCATCTACGACATGCAGACGGCGTGGTACAAGAAGCAGATCATGAACTTTGGTCTCCAGCTCGACACCCGCAACAAGCGCGCCAAGACTGGTACGTCTCCTTCGAGCTCGCCGGCAACCGAGTGCATACTAACTTCTCCGCAGATTGGGAGATCTGGAACGCAGCGATCAGCGACGACGACCTCCGCACGCAGATCATTAAGGCCGTCGCGACCTACGCGGCCGACGGCAAGGGCGACCAGCCGTTCGGTGACCTGTACAACGCGGAGGACGGCACACTCGAAGGATTCCGTGCTCGTCCAGTGTCCGGCGGCCATCTCGCGATCATGGCCCTCAACTCGCAGAAGGCGCCCGCACCCGCACCGCCGCCAGCAACGCCCAACTGCACGGCGCAGAAGAAGCACAAGAAGCGTATCGTGCAAGGCGCGAGGAAGCACTGAGCCTTCCTTCCCACTCCTTTGCACATTCACTCCTTTGCTTGATTAGTTGGTTATTTTGACATGAAGGGCGCTCTTATCTGTATACCTTCATTTTGTATTTAAGCATATGTATGTGCACGGCAGGGTTTTACGATTTCTGCTTCAAGCGAGTGGTTATGCGTTGCGCTCTTAAGACTAAGACTTGAAGAATGAGCGGAAGATGCATAGTTACTGTATGAACGTGATGTACTTGAAAGTTTCGAGGAACGTGGCTGCTCCGTCAAGCGACCTTTTGACGCTTCGAGCTCTTCTCCTTCTGCGTCGCCTGTGCGTCTGTGGGGACGAGAGCAGCATGTACTGCCGCCTCCCACATCGAGTCATTGATACCCTTCGCCTGCGCGAGCTGCTCTTTCAACCGCGCCACCTCGGCAGCGAGCGCACCCGCATCCTCCTCCTGTCGTTGGCCTTGCTGCAGAAATGCCGCATGGTCCCGAAGCATCGACTTGTGGGAGTACGCGGGAGTGGGTAATGCCTATGTCAACGTCAGAGGAGAGCGGTGAGTGGATAGGTAGTGGACGCACGGATTTCGGTAGTACGAGCGGTACGTCGTGCGTTTCGCGTGCGGTTTTGTCGCGTATACGCTGGAACACGGCGAGCGGGCGCAGCGGGAGCGTCTCTCTTTGTGCACTGGCAGGCCCGACGAGGTCCGATGGGCGGAGCATGGTAGTTACAAACATCACTGGCCCCGGTGACGCTTGCGCGGAGGGCGAGATGGTGCGCAGGAGCTGGTGGGATGCAACGTCGAAGATCGACACGGTCCCATCGGTTGTACCCGCCAAGAGCTGGGTGCCAGGCAGGTCGAGTGCGAGACTTGTGACGGGCTTGCCGACGTTGAACGAGCGCTGACGCTCGCTCTGCTCCTCGGCGGCCATGTGCAATGTCTCGCCTGCACCTACAAGTGCTCGTGCGGTGTGATGACCGGGACCGCGGGAGTAGAGGTCGCATTGGTATACGACACCACGATCTCCCGACGCTGCAGCGTATACAGCACGCTCAGCGGGGTCGACAACGAGATGTCCAATCGGTGTTGGGAACGAAAACGTTCCTAACAGCTCTCGGCTTGCGATATCCCACACCTGCAGTGGGATTAGGTAGGTTCCAGCACGTTTTGAAGGTGTATCACAGAGCACCGGGAGTCCGTGTCATGGACGGGAGTCCCTGTCATACGGACGCACCTTTACGGAACCGTCGAGGGAAGACGAGAAGACGCGGTAGGAGGGAAACACGCCTACACCACACTGGATGTCGGTAACGGCAAGTGTATGATCTGCGAGAGACCAGTACGGGGTTGGCAGGTCGTTCTGCGAGTTGTTGTCCAGTAACCTGTTCTAGAATTAGCAAGAGAAACGTGGGCAAGAAGTACACGAGCCTAGACATGGACCACACCGCTATTCCAGAGTCTTCAGAGGCCGAAAACAGGGCGGCGCCATCTGGAGAAAAGCGGAGGACGGTGATTTGGCGGTAGTGGGCGTCGAAGGTGTTGAGCAGGAGACCCGAGGCTACCTGTTGCGCGTTAGACGAGACAAGTATGGTTGAATCGACGCGCCTCCCAGAGATATACGCGACCGGTGTGGGTGCCGCCCGCGCAATAGGAGGCCGTGTTGTCGAGGGCGAGCGCAGACAGCTTTTCCGGGAGCACGATCTTGAGCAGCATTTGGTCCTACGCGAGGGGCTGTTACGGGTTGGACGTTGGCTGGCACAGGGTGGAACGCGTCAAACGCACTTTTTGGAAAGCAAACGCGTGCAGGAGGGGCTTGTCGGGCTGGACGGCGAGCATGACACCGCCGAGACCGTTGTGCGTGGCGACGAGGGCCGTGCAGCGCGCATTGGAGTTGGCGGGCTTCCAGGAGGAAAGCAGGGTGCCTGTGGTGTAGTCGAGCAGGGATATCGCGGGCTGGGCGACGACGAGAACGGCCTGCGGGTGCATCTGGAATTCAAGAAACGCGGGTTCGGACTTGGGCTCGGTCTCTAACTTCGACGCCGCCGCTGACGATGATGGGCGAGCCTCAAGCCACAATTCTCGACTGGGACGAGCTCGCCGTCTGCTCCTGGCTGCGCTCCATAGGCTTCGACCAGTACGACGCTCAGATTCAGGGTGCGTGCTCGCCGGAGAGCTCGTCCAGCTCAGCTCACCGCCAGCGCGCACAGAACACTCTATTACCGGCGAGGTGCTCGCTATACTCGACCACGAGAGCCTCAAGGAGGTCGGCGTGGGCAGCATTGGCCAGCGACTCGCCATCCTCAAGGCCGTCTATCACGTCAAGCTCGCCCACAACGTCCCCATAGAGCCTGACGCCTATGTTCCTCCTTGTGAGTTCCTACTCAATAATTTCGCACCTCGCTGAAAGCCTGCGCAGCCGAAGCCAACGACGGTCTCGAAATCATTTCGCTCGAGCGTCTCAATGAAATCGTCCGCGAGCAAGGTCAGCCGCGACCCTGTGATCCAAGACCGTGCGCCGCGCCGCTGACCGGGTTCTGCAGACTCACGCCTACGCCTCCTCGAAGACGACAACCGTCGGCTGCTCGAACGCTTCAGCTCGCACGACGACCACTCGAACAAGAAGCATTCCCCGCCGCAACCGCCGCCAGATCACACCCTCACGCGACAACCCTCGTTCAAGTGGGCCAACTTCGTCAAGCCGGCCAAGTCGCCCACGAAGCAGAATTCGCTCGACGCTGGCATTTCCGACTCGCCGCGCTCCTCGCCACAGGCCATGGAGCATGATGTACCGGTGCGTCCTGCCCTCTTGCGCTCGCGCTTGACCTTCACGCACCGCAGCCTATCCCCATCAGCAAGCTCTCGCACCAGCGACAGCAGCAGAACGTCACCCCGCCCACGCCCGCACGACCATCTAAACCGCAGCCCGCGCCGGTCAACACGGCGCCTACCAGCGCCGAGTCTGCAGCGGCCACTTCCGACAATCTCAAGTCCTTCAAGGTCTCGCTGGACGACCCGGCGTGGAAGGTGCTCCCCGCCGCGCTCAAGAAGTACAAGATCAACAACGACGACTGGCAAAACTACGCCATGTTCATCTGCTACGGCAACACCGAGCGCTGTCTCTCGTACGACGAGAAGCCGCTTCTGCTCTTCCAGAAACTCAAGGAGGCCAAGAAGAACCCGGTCTTCATGCTCAAGCACATAAAGGACATTCGCAGCCCTATTGCCGTGGCCAAGCAGAAGCAGGCGCAGAGACAGAAGACCCAAACGTCCAGCGCAGACGCCGGTCCGCGTCCGACGCCGCACCCACCAGTCATCAAGACCAGCGCGCCACAGCTCGGCACTGCGCCCTGGCCTGACATCATGTCCCCCGGCGGCGTCGATCCAAGCGCGGTAGTGTCGAAAGCGAATGCCGAGGTGCCAACGGAGGAGGCGAGCGGATCCGCGCCCGCTGCGGGCACGGGCAAGTCGCGGACGCACACGGGCAACAGTAACTCGGACGAGGACTGGGTCATCACACCGTCCGGCATCTCGTACGCTGTCTCGATATATCCGTACATGGCGGAGCAGGACGACGAGCTCGATGTGGTTGTGTGCGTACAGCTCAGTCCCTGATCACCTGGCTCGCATTTTGCTGATGATCTGTCGATCCACACCTGCAGCGGCGACTACTACATCATCTTGCATCGCGCACGCGGCTGGTGGAACGTGCAGTGCGATCCGCAAGGCTCAGGTATCGTGGACCAGGAGAATGGACGAGCGGGATGGGTACCAGCCGGCTGCCTGCTCGAGACGAAGGTCCCCGTCGCAACCGCTGTCGCAGAGGCTGCAGGCTCGGCCAGCCCGAGTGCTGTGGCCGGCAAGAACCCGATCTTGCCGCTCAGCATCATCTCGACGAGCTTCCCCGGCGTAGCGCTGATGGATTATCACAAAAAGGGTGATGAGGAGCTCGAGTTGCACAAGGACGATGCGTTGCGCGTGTTCAAGCGGTATAACCATTGGTCTTACGTGCGTGTCCTCTTTACGGTTTCGCGCCGCGGTCGGTCGCTGACTATATTGCAAACTGCAGGCGGTGAAAGAGCAGGGAGGCGACCGTGGATGGGTCCCGTCTTGGTTCATCGGAAAGGCGTCCTCTTCGAGCCATTCCGCAGGCATACCACCAACACCCATCACGGGCCCGACGATCAACACCTCTGCTGCATCCACGGCGGCCGCGACGTTGCTAGACACAGAGCTCCGATACGCAGCGTCGAGCGTCGAGTCGCCGCTCTCGCCCGGCTTCCCGCACGTCGCGCAGGCGCCGCGAACCGCGGGGTTCATCTAGGCCGTTCACATAACGCTTTCGCTCCCGTCGCTTTCCCTCCACCGCATGGACTTACCCTACCCTCCATCCTGCTCCCCCTCGGCATCATCTATATTGTGTAGTATCATCCGGTTACGGTTACGGTCCTTGTCTCGTCTCATTGCAACACTCGCTTACATACTCTCTGTCTCTGCCTCTCGATCACGACCCTTCTCGCGCACACATCACGCCACGAGACACGGCTCTTTGCCTTCCTATCGTCACTTTTGTTGCTTCGTTCCCTCCCCTTTCTTTCTTTCTTGTTCGTCGCACTGTTCGTTAGGTTCTTGGTTGGGGATTCGTTTCCATCTCGTTCGGATAGTCGCTGATTAGCAGCACGCGCGCTGCTCCCGCTCTCCCTCCCTCCATCTCTCCTCGTTTGCGCATACCGGACCCCAGGCATCAATCTAGAGTGACAACGTCCAAACGGAGTGATCATGCGAACTTGAGGCTTTCGGTCGACGTTTTGAACCGACGAAGTTTTCATACAACACTCTTCTACACATTTTCTACATGTCCTAATGACACACGGAGACAGATGAGGCTCGGGAGAACACAAAGCAAGACAGCGCGCCACGGGCGACGGGATGATAGCGATACGTAGAGGCGGGAGAGCATGGGATCCGGAATAACAACACAGCTGAACTGGGGCACGTCAACGGCGGGAAGTACACTCGTACAAGCAACTCGATGTGGAATGTGGGGGTGGGGATACGGTGGATTACTTCAAGCGGTTCCACCAATGCTTCTTGCGATGGTGCTCGTCGTAGGCCATTGGCGGAGGCGCATTTGGGACGGAGGGCGGAAGCGGTGGAGGTGGAGGCGTGCCGAACGGGCGCGGGTGTCGTGCGTAGTCCGGGTACGCATACGACGGCGGCGGCGGCGGTGGTGGAGGCGGCGGGACAGGCTGTGACTCGCGCCTGTGTCTACGGCTGGATGAAGCTGACAGTGGGGGAGGCGCGTAAGGTGGCGGAGGCGGCAGATTAGCGGGTGACGAAGGCGGCGGCGGGACGGCCTTCGGGCCCTCAATGCCCTCAATGCCATTGACGGTGTGGGTCGTCTTACCATCGCGGGTACGCGTGACGTAGTGGTTCCCCTGAAAGTCGCAGTCAGTTTCGAATATTCTGGATGCATAGCGCCCCGGACCAAACTCACCTGGCCGTCCCAGCGCTCATGCACTTCCTCAACGCGGCCGTTAGTGATGGTCTTGATGTGTCGCTCTCCAGCACCGCCTGTGCGAGAGCTGAAAGAGCTGGTGTGCGACGAGATGCCGCGGGTATCGCCAAGTGGTTGCAAGAACGGGTCTGCAAATGCGGCAGCCAGCATTCTGTCCGCGTGGTCGAACATTCTGTCCGCGCGGTCGAATGGCGAGGCCCGGGAGAATGGGCCAGCCTGGGTGAGGAATGGATCGTGGGCGAAGAATGGATCGCGCGCAAAGAACGGGTCGTTGTCGAACACACGTCGAAACAGTTCGAAGGGGTCGGTGAAGACGTATGGATGGGGATGGTAGAACGGGGTGTCGAAAAATCCTGCGAACGGGTCGGGGAAGCCTGGGGGCGGTGGCGACTGTCTGTGCGTCCTGCTGTGGTGGCGACTGCTCCCGCTGAAGCTTCTATGGCGCTGGCGGTGCGGTCGGTCGTCTTCGGCCGCGGGCTCTGGCGGGGG
The DNA here is from genome assembly GCA_001632375.1 of Exidia glandulosa HHB12029. Taxonomy (NCBI): domain Eukaryota; kingdom Fungi; phylum Basidiomycota; class Agaricomycetes; order Auriculariales; family Exidiaceae; genus Exidia; species Exidia glandulosa. The sequence goes on from KV426009.1 coordinate 37,373, forward strand.
CCACACGCCATGCTGGTCGTAGAGCTGGAAAGCGAGTCAGTCGCCGGCGCTTGTTGCCTAGCCACTCCGCGGTCGCACCTTTCGATTCGCAGGGTCGTTGAGAACTTCGTAGGCGGCGTTCACTGTCAAGAAAGTAAGCGATAAGCACTAGACCTGAGCGAGCTGCGGGCTGACCTTTGCGAAAGCTGTCTTCGGCCTTCTGCTTGTCGTCGGCTGAGGCATTGGGCCCAATGCGGTCAGGGTGGGTCTGCAGCGCACGTCCTGGAGCCTCGTCAGCCACGCGGGTGCCGGCAGCCAAGACTGGCGCTCACGTCTGTAGGCCTTGCGGACTGGGGCGGGGTCATGCGTCAGCCTCGTGTACGACGCGGACCGCGTGCTGGCTGCTCACTTTCCTCTGGCGGCGCCGTCGCGGGCACGCCGAGCACGTCGTAGAGCGAGGCGGAGGCTGGCATCGTCGTTGAGAACGGTCTGGGCACAAAAGTACAGGAATGAAGTGCGTCCAAGGCGCAAGTCCGGATTCCGAGTCCGCCCGTGACAGCTTGTCCTCGGATTTACTACTCGATAGACTCCGCGGCGCGTTGTCCTGCTCGTCGTCCAGTTCAGTTGGAATGACGACACTCTCTACAGCCAAGACTCGTCTTTATACTCGCCCGACCCATCTGATTTTCTGCTTTCGGCCAGCCTGAAACTGGCTCGTGTCCCCGGACGACCCTGCCACGCTTCAGTATCGCGACCCATCTTAGACAGCACAATGCTCCAGGGCAGAAAGAGCATGGGAACGTCCGATAAGGCCATCGCTCGGCCTCGGCAGCACCTCATTCGTCCAGTCTGGCGCTTGCAGTCTCCTCTGCTTTGGCGGGACCAAGCGCACGGGCGTCGCTTAGCTGCACACGACCACAAATTCTCCGAGACACGTTCTGTCAGCCATTCCTAACCCTGACGAAGCAAATGGAAACCGAGGGATAGATCTGCAGCGATTCCGTCATTCTCCCAGACGCTCTCCTTCGGCGCAGCGTCCTTGCCGTCGTCATCCCCGCGCGCGGTCATCTGGCAAAGTCCTGCACTATACTCGCAAGATGTGGTGAGGGAGGCATCCGTTTACTCGCCTTGGCCTGTCTGTGCTGCACAATTTCTGCGCGACCTCATTCCCGCCCGAACATGAAGGCGATTTCCCAATGTCTCGCGCATTTCTTGTATCTTCACACACGGAATACCCGGCAATCGATTGACAAGCCCTCTGGAGCTGTCTCTGATTGCGAAAGATTGCGAAAGTCAACATTTCTCAGAAGTGCCTTGGTGTCCCTGTGCTTCTCTCTTGTTTTCCAAGACGGACCTTTCCCTTCGCACTGTGGGTTCTACTCGCGCTTTGGGGGGATCTCACAGCACACTTCTCCATTCTTCCCAGAGTCTGGCGTGCAGTCCTGAAGTCGAGGACTTCGAGATGGGGCCTTGCCGTGAACGTGCGCCTCGCACCCTCGACGACTTCACAGTTCCACTTGGAGGCTTAATCGACAGGCCAACCGCGACGCTCGGTCTTCCCTGCGTGCAAGATAGGCTGCTGCGGGAAGGAGTAGTGTAGCGTACTCTGTGTGTAGCAGGGTTCAACGATCATGACACAGTACGTGCTGAGCCTGAGGCGTTGACTCATCCGAGTCGTCGCCAGCTGCGTTCAGGCAACTTGCTTCCAACTGTCAGGACATCTGCACACAGGTATGCGACGCCCTTTGCGGCATGCATGAAGCCACCTCTCTACGATGAGTAGTAGGGGGGGCAACACTAGTCCTGCAGCGTTCGTTCGGTCCGAGGGCGTCAGTAGCCGAGCGACAACATGCACCGTCCATGTGGCAGAGTGCACCTTACACGTAAAGATCAACGGCCGGATCTCCTTTCGCGAGCGTAAGTAGATTTTTTTACTCCTCGTAGCGCTGGACCGTTGTCTCCCACCTTCTCCGTGTTCGTGACCGGTCCGACTGCGAGCCCTGAACGTTTTTATTGACACCCCGCGATTCGTGCCAAGTAACAAGCATCGTACAATAAAGTCCATGATCAGTGTGAGATGCCGTAACTCATACCTCAACTTGGTTGATTGAACGATAGGAACGTAGAAGAGAGTGTAGTACTGGGTTTTGTCACATGGCGAGACCGTATAATTCGGGTCAGGTAAAACTTAGAGTTACAGTACTCCTCCTCAGCACAGTCTTCTGCTATGCCGATCCGCCGTCCGTTGGGACCTGTCAAGATCAAGTCGACTTGGGAACTTCGCGTGATCATGGTTCACTACGGAAAAGTGCGACGTCGCTAGGAGGTCCCGAACTCTGGTGCTCACCGACTCAAAATGATCAACGAATACTCAAACTGAAAGCCCTCAATGAAATTCGAGCCACCGAGCAGCACGCGAGCAAAACGACGCGAGTAGGACTTGAACCTACGCTCCCAGAGGGAAATTGATATCGGGATTCGAGTCAATCGCCTTAACCACTCGGCCATCGCGTCGATAGGATAGGATAGGATAGTAAACAGATGCTAAAGTCCCCCCGCGGGAGACACCCGCTCCGCATGCGCACTCAGTTGCACTGCGGACACTACGCAACCCCTTTCACAAGTTCTCACTTTTAGCTTTATAACTACCAGTGACCTTATCACGACGAAATCGGCTACATGACGAGCGGATATGATAATATACGGGTCTATAACAGATTGGAGTACGGGGGCATCGGCGCCGTTTGGGTGTAATGTTGGGGTCTGCGAACGGACTGATCGACGCCAGCGGAGACTGAAGCTGGCTCCTCTTCTCTCTGTCCATCATCATCGATTTTTCAGGCCTCTCTGTCCGCGCGGCTGTAATCTTGACCTGTGCGTACCCTCTCTCGGACCTTCCATTCCCCCGCATGATGATATACTACGGATGTAAAAGAGCTTTGCTCGAGTTGTCCGAGAGCGCATACCCCATGTGGATTTTTCCGTTGCCTTCCTTCTGACTATCTCGTCATAACTGTTGGTCTACGTATGTTGAACTAACTAACTTCCAAGTAGGTCGGCATTGTTCTCTGTACGTATACAGGCGGGTCGATAGACTCAAGGTCGTGAAAATGTTTCGCGAACGTTCGCGGCAGATGCGACTCTTGTACTCTCCAGGTCTCCGCATCCTGCTTCTGTACCTATCCTCCTCATCTTCTATCGTGACTTGCTCGCGAGTGTCGACCTCCGCACAGAAGAGAGACAAGGTTGAGCTCACAAAATTTTCAATCCCGTCGTCGTCGTCGGCCGTTTGTCGTAAAATCTCTTCAAGCCTCTTCACCTCGGCGCGACAAGCACACAACGTATAGGCTTCAGGTTCCCCAACACTTGATATGTAGTGCGAACTGAACGTCTGAGCGCTGCTGTCGGCGTCTAACCCGCCGTCGCGCATCGAGCTCTCGTTCTCGTCACGCCGTAATCGCAAAATCCTTTCGCCTACTGCTCGTGGATCTCGCGGCTCTCTGCCTGTCCGGTGGCCCAGGACTTGGAGGCCGGTCCGTTACACCCGCTCCGCTTGTCGAGGCGCACGACGGAAGCGGCTTTCAGCGTCCATCTCTCGCAAATGGTCTTCCCGCCTTCGTCATTCATTGAGGAACGTGTGTCGTCGTTCCTGGTGGCATGGCTCCAATCTACCTATCCTGCTCGCGTACTCACGCATTCCTGCCCGCTCCTGCGCCACCTCGACTGACTCTGACCTCCGATCGACATCACTCACCGCACTTCCTGTAGCGTCGGGTCCTCTCCGACTTCTCCGTACTGCCAGAAGCGTGGCACTGGCAAGGCGTGCCTGTCGTACACCGGTACCAGGGCTTCTTCCACAACTTCTTCGCGACCGACTTGAAGCTCCTACAAACCTGCGAAACCTCTAGGAGCGTGTCATGGTCTCGACTGGAGTCGAGACCGTGACGCTAGCCGTACCGGCGGTGGAGCACACGCTCACGACCATGAAACTTTCTTTCCTCACAGTATTTCTTCTTCAGAGGACGCCGGGCGCTTCTCTGCGAGTGGTGCCAGAAGCTCCCCCAACCATATATTCGCAGCATGATGTACCCCACCCACGCTAGGCGCAAAACGTTAGCCATCGCTCGCGTGTATTAAAGTACTCATACCGGCCCAAAGGCACGCTTCAAGGCAGCATTCACCATGTTCTCGCACTATCGTTCGCGTCCCCTCATAAACTCACGACGCTCCGTCACCGTATCGGGATGGTCTCGCGTGATGCCCGACTGTCTCGATCTTACTGTCTCACAAAGCCTTTGCCGGCAATGCCGTTCGACTCCCGATCTGACCTCCTCCGCACATATATGCGGCAATCATCACAGACACGCTGTACTCACTTGTCATGCTCCCCATCCGCAACCTCCGTGAGTACTTCGTTTGCATAATCTGGCCCACCAAGTCTCATCGTAAACCTTTCATAGTGGCCATGCTGTTTCTCCCCGACGGGTTTCCAGAGCTTGGGCATGCTGCACAGACCTTAGCAACGTGGACGAGTTCCAGCGCCGTATGATAGCGAGCAACAGAAAGCGACACGAGTTGGCGACGGCGGAGGGCTATATCCACCGGCAATGGATGCCCTTTTACGACCAGCTGATCCACACGACTTTGAACTGCATGATATAGTGCGTTGTCCTCCTATACCGTATCTGCAGTGAACCTTACATTACTTGCAGTGCTGAGGCGCTTTATGCCTTACCTGAAACACGGCTGCCTTGGGCTGGGGCGTTTGCGCGTTTCGAACTCGCAGTGTTGAATTCCGCCGTTGACCGCACGCTCGTCTTCATCGTGGATGAGGAGATTCGGTCTATCATCTCGGAATTTAAAGCCTCTGGCAAGAGTAAGCTAGAGTAGTAATCTACGTCTCCGCCTTCTTGTGTGCAGCAGCTCCAAATAAACTTACTACGGTGTCTAGAAGAAACAGGATGTCAATCTCATGCGGATGAAAATACAAAAAAAGGTAGTCGCAAACCGAGCAGAACTGTTCAACGAAGAAAATTGGCAATCTACAGTACGGACCCAACGAAGAAGCCGTGGCGGATGCCCACACCGGGCTGAAGGAGACACCATTGTTAGCCGCTGCGTTGACGTTTGCACCGTCACCTGATTCGCGACAGTGCTGGTCACTGGCAACAGCGACCATTCCGGTATCAATATATGCAAGGAAGCATTGATGTACAACGCAGCTGGGCGACCGACAGACCATGAGTGAATCCAAGACGTTTATAAAATCAGGTGCGCTTCTGGTATGGTACAACCTCGTTTGATTCCACTTTGATTTCACGGGGGACTCGCACACCCGATGCTCGCAATGGTGAGCGGCTACAACTTTGCGAGCTGTCACATGGGGTGAGTGGCATGCGGTTGTCGTTGAACGAAAAGCACGTCTCACCCCGAGCTTCCGCGCGACAGTCTCCTGGATGAGTTCGGTCACCTCGTCTTCAATGACATCGCGCATCTGCGCCCAAATCTGTCGCACCGCGCGTCAGCGAGGCTCCTTCGCACATACATTGAGCGGACTATGTACTCACATCGGGTGTTTCGTTCTTCTGTTTCTCAGCCTTGGCCCCTGTTGCTTTCGCGGGACTGCCCTTCATCTTCTTCTTCTTCGCTGTACGAAGACGTCAAGATGTGATAAGTTGACCTAGGACAAGGTGGAACATACCTATCGCTGTGGACCTACGAGGTCGCAGCTTTTTCGAAGTCTGCTCCTCTTCCTCCTCGTCACTGCTTAGGGCGCGCTTCTTGCTCGGCGACTTGTTGGGAGAGGCCGTCTTGGCCGCAGAGCCGTTGGAGGGATGGAGGTGCTCGATATGCACGACGATGCCCGCTTTCTTCTTGAACTGCTTGGGACAACGCTGAAAAGCGCACACTTGTTAAGTTGAACACTCTCTGGCATCTGCGAGGCACGCGCACATACCGGGCATTGGAATGGCGTCTCCCACTCCGGTAGATGGGCTGAGCACGCAGAACGTATGAGCGAACGATACCGACGAGTACGGAGGAGCACGGACCGTCCTTCACGTGTTGACGATACAGGCCTGCGTCCGCAAACTCGTCTCCGCAGTCGTCCCAATGGCACTCCTCGCCGCCGCCCTCCACGAAATGATCACAAATATGCTCGCCCAACGCCGCTGGATCGGCTAGGGAGAACTCGGACGAGCATTCCGGCCAGAGACAAAGCTGTGGGGTGCCCGGGGAGGACTCGGACCCTGCAGGGGAGAGTGGTCGGGCTTTCGCGGTCACGGTGCTGCGTTCCGAGCTGCTGGCGTTGTTGCTGTCTTCCTCGTCCTCGTCGTCGCTCGCACGTGTCGCGGAACCCGACGGTTTCGAAGCGAGGCAAGATTTTGCAGTGTGATACTTGAGCGACTGGCGGTACTTCCTACTCTCGTCGCAGCGGCCGCAGGAGAACTCCTCGTACGGCGTGCGTTCTCAGCGCCAGTGAATATACCGCGGCGCCCAGACAACGCGGTGGCGTACTGCGTAGGTGGTCAACTACCATCATGTTGCGCCCGCCGTTCCATTGCGGTCGCGTGCTGCACCCAGCCCACTCATACTCAAGCACACCACCGACAACGTTCTTGAAATGCGCATGCTCAGCAAGCAGATGCTCGAAGAGAGCCTTGTCCGAGCTGGACGTCCTATTGCAACCAGCCCATTCGCACTGGTAAGGAGATATGGTGCGAGTCAGTGTAAATATTTGCCCAAGCTTGGAGAAGACCTCGCGCCATTAACGGAAATAATCCTTGGCAGATGAACAACCAGCTGATTATTGCTACGGTATTTGCTGCAAGTCACCGTCACACGGCGTTACGTCGGGCGATCCAGAGACCATATAGCATTTTGGTGACAGGCAGAACATGAAGAGGTGGCATGGTCAGAATATCATATCGCCGTCGACTCCCCCCGACGTCCCTCCTCAACCACACGACTACGCACGCGGCGCTCAGTTCATTTGCCGGATGAGCTTGTTGATGTTGCCCTCGCGGTTGCCGTGGTCGCCGCCCTCGATGAAGTGCTTGAACTTGCGCGTCCGCCATCCGCCGGTCGGGTTCGAGAGCTTGAACGGCCAGAGGAAGTTGGACGCCTGCTTGAAGTTGGGGCCGGCGGTGTAGATCTCGTGCACGAGGTCCTCCACCGAGAGGATGTCGAACTTGCCGAGCGCGGCCTCGATGATCGCGTTGTCGGTGAGCGGGATGCGCTGCTTGTCGACCTTGCCGAAACCGCGCTTGTAGACGAGTTCGCGGACGGACTTGAGGTTCGGCTCGCTGTTGGACGCATTAGCAGGCTGCGCGGGCACACGACGAGACGCAGAAGCTCACCCATAGGTCACATACGGGTCGACGAGGCGCAGCATCTGCTCTGTGGCCTTGGTCACCTTGACGAAGACACCGTTGTTGATCTGGAGCAAGCGGAGGAGTTGGAGGATCTTGCGGGGCTTGGGCGCAATCTCGCTGATACTGTGGGTGGGACGCGTGAGAGCTGTGGGCGGGGACCCAGACGAGCACGGACCCCTTGATACGGACGACGAAGTAGACCTTTGCCTGGGCCGGTACGTAGAAGTCGCCCGCTGCACGCGCCGCGCGACGGACACGGACTTCCTCCTTCTCCTTGGACAGATACTCCTGCACGTACTTCTCCGCCCGCTTGAACACAATCTTGCGGCGCGCTTTCGACGCCTGCGAGCAGCGCGGTCAGAGTCGCCCGCCCGCAACGGTCGCGCGCGCACCTTCTTCGCCTCAGCGGCAGCCTTCAGCTTCTCCTCGCGCGCCTTCTCGTTCTGCTTGCGCTTCTTGAGGAGCGTCTCGGGCACCTCGATTTGCTGCGAAACCCCATCAGCGCCGGCGCGCGCGAAATTTTCCGTTCAGCGCTCAACGCACCGAGGCGGAAGGGACCCTGCACAGACGGTCAGCATCGAGCCAGAGTAGAGCGAGAACGACGAGACGCACGTCGTGGCCGACATAGTTTTTGCTGGAAAGGGAAGGGGAACGGGACGGTTAGTTAGGTGGACGGGAAGCAACCCTTTCAACTCCGAAACTGCACAGTTCATTTGCTTCCGGAATCAACAGAAAACACAGACACGTCTCCTCAGGCCCTGGAATCGTACAGAATGGCGACGTCTCGGTGAATCGTGTGGGTATAGCTGTGCTGGGTGTATCGACCGACGTGCTTCAAGTTCGGATCGCGCAGTGTGGCTTTCTCCTCTTGCGCCCCTCAAACAGTCCTCGCTCTTGAACCCCCCTCTGACTTGCTTGGACCCTTTCGCTAAACGGCGTGGTTTTGCCATCTTTTGCATCAAATGGTGGAATTGCTCGTTGGTTGCGCTCAGAGTCACTGACAGGAACTGCGCTATCGTTCAGCCTTCTCGTCCTCCCGCCCTGGAGTCTCTCGCAATTCCTTTCATCTGCTCCGGGCGGCGCTCGTGGAAAAGCTTCTTGGATCATCTCCCTACTCTTTGCAGTGACCTGAGTACTTTGCGACGCATCGACATGTGGCTATGTCACTGCTGTTGCCGACCCAAGTGGCAGTTGTCTTGCATCCGAAAGACAAAGGGTTGGACTGGGACTGAGCGTTGACATAAGAACGTTGTGCTTCGTTTGCATCGGGCTCTTGCTGCTCGTGAGCTTAGAGAGCGCCTGGAAGGCTGGTCCGCGGCTTCTCAAGCGGATCCGAGCGTGGGTGTACAGCGTGTGTGTACAGTACTGTATTCTGCATTGAACGAACCGCTATTGAAGGTAAAGACGATCCAACGTGCAAGGAGCGACGGCTTCTGGCCCTCCCGAAGCCGTCATGATGTGTACCTCTGGCAGATGTCGCACCAAAAGTTCAATGACAGTGACCGTCGCTGCTTTTGCGCTGATTCTTTGCCATGTCGCTCTCTGTCACAACGCGCTTTTCGGGATGTAGACAGCCAATGAGGGAGCTTGAACGACCCGAAGTGCTTATGAGGAAAGATCCCGCACCGGTATATTATGTACAGTAACTGAAGCTGAGGGATTCTGTCCATATGCAATTCCGTTGTCCCTTCGAATTCCTCGCCGTTCTCTCCCTCTCATGGCAGCTGCATCCCGTTTCTTTAACGACCCAGACGGCCATGTGCTCCCTGCAGACATGGAGGAGGGACTTCGGTCAGTCATTGGCGTCCGTCCATTCACGCCCATATTTCTTACGCGATTTATTTTTGTTTGCCAGACTGAACAGCCAGCATCGCTACATCCTCCAGCTGATCGACGAACAGTTCATTATAGCACCGGTACAGCTCAAGCCGGGAGACCAAGTCCTCGACTGCGCAACAGGGACCGGTAAGTGGACGGTGGACCTGCTGACGAAGATCCGTCCTAATCTGACCACCGGCTTCACAGGTATCTGGCTTCTCGAAGTCGCGGCGACGCTGGCAGCGCAAGGAGTGGAGATCTCATGCACAGGCGTCGATGTCTCGCCGCACCTGTTCCCTCCATCGCCGGAACCGAACATCACATTCCTCCAACACTCCGTCCTCGCGCTCCCTGCAAATTTCACATCCCGCTTCACAGTGGTCAACCAACGTCTTCTCCTTGGCGCTCTCCGACTCACCGAATGGCCTCTCGCCCTACGCGAACATTTCCGCGTCCTCCGTCCAGGCGGCTGGATCCAACTCTGCGAAGTCCGTCCGAAGGGATGCAAGATATCGGGCCTCGCTCAAGACGGATGGTGAGGTTGAAAACCGCGATGTTCAAGGCGAGAGGAATGGATCCGGACGCGGGGTTGCATTTAAAGATGTGGGCGGAGGATGCGGGGTTTGAGAATGTGCAGACGATGGAAAAAGGGATGCCGCTTGGAAAGGGGGAGCCGTTTGCCAAGACGCTGGAGGAAACTTTCGTCGGGCTCAAGGTACGTTCGATGGGAGAAGATGCTTCTAGTAAGTCGATTGCTGATGATGTGTCGTGGTAGTACGCCATTACGAGCAGCGTAGGGGTCTCCGAAGAAGAGTACGACCATTGGCTGAAGGACATGTGCGACGAGTGGAGCGAGGTAGACGGCGGCGCAAGCATCCCTTTCTATTGGATGTGGGCACAGAAGCCTTTGAACCCAAAGTAACGTGTCGCCTTGCAGCTCGTTTGCGGTTCAGAAATAAATCAGTGTGGATGCGTTCTGAATATTCACGCGCCGACCAAGCGTCGAAGCCACTGCGACCAAGTCGACGAGCCTGGCTTGACTTTCGGGCACTCCTTGCACCAGTACAACGTCTCCTCGCCGTCGACCACTTGCTCAAAGCGCCAGTCGTCCATCTTCGATTCGACGAGGCCGCAATACCCGCACGTGCACGCAAGCTCGTCCTCGCCCAGCAGGATCTCGGCCTCCTGCGCGCCGTCCGTCTCGCGTGTACGGCCTGTCAGCCTGAGCACGGGCGGCTCGAGCGCCAGGAGCGCGGGCAGCATCCCGCCTAGGACGAGCTTGTCGTTCGCGGGCAGGCCGTCGAGCCAGATTGTCCTGCCAGTGTCCGGCGCGGGCGTGTCGTTCAGCGCGGGGAACTTGCGTTCCTCGCGGCTGGCTTGGAAGCCGTACCCTTTGGCGTGTATCACGCGGTAGGTGTAGCCTGTGCCCGAATGCGAGCGGGTGAGCGCAAAGTCAAGCGAGCCGCCGAAGAGCGCGGCGTTGGAGAAGACGGTGAAGACGTACTGCGGTTGCGTGGACATGCGCGTAGGAGCTCGAGGTCAAGATGCATGCCGGGCGTGCGCCCGTTACAGCGGCGGGCACCTGGTGACACGGTCTCAGCATAAGAAACTTCATTCGTAGGCAGGGTTTATTTCATATTCTCATTCTGACTACATCTTGAGGGTTGGCCGTTCAACTTGGTGTAGATGATAATTGAGGCTGCATTTGCCAACTTGAACTTCTTCTGGTAACTTCGAACTCGAAGCGTGTGTTCGGTAGTACTTGCTAAGCGCACTTCAGAGATCATTTCTTTTGCGTGTACTGTATCCAAGTATGTGTACAATCAGTGGGCGGAGCGCATATTCCAAAGCGGGTCAAAGCACGACTCGAATATGATTACATACGTCGACGCAAATCAAACCGGGAACTTGTGCGGGTCGTTGATGGTGATAGTCTTGATTTGCGTGAATTCCTTCAGACCTGAGCAAGAGATGTCAGAAATAGGCGGGGAACGGCATGGGAGACAGAACGGCGAGCCTTCAAGGCCGTTGAATCTTCCCCAGCCGGAACTCTTAACACCTCCGTGAGGCATTTGCTGAACGATGCATTAGTAACGCTAAGACTGAGGACGACGTTCTTCACCTGAGCATCGTGGATTGTCGCGCCGTTGATGTGCACCATCCCGGCCTCGATCTGGGATGCGATTTTATACGCGTTCGAGGTGTCCTTGCCGTACACGGCTGCTGCGAGACCGTATTCTGTAGCATTAGCTGTAGCTATGGCCTCCTCATCGGTCTTGAACGTTCTGATAATGCTCATTAGCGACCAGAGGAAATACGATGTAGGTCATCCGTACACGACGGTGATGATCGGTCCAAAGATTTCCTCGTGAAAGATGCCTGAATTAGGGCACTTCGTCAAGAGCCTCGTCTCCCTGGCAGACGGGAGACGTACGCATGTCCTTGTTAATCCCAGTCAGAACCAGCGGCTGCACAAGATTGTTCTCGACATGGCGGGTGCCGGTAAGGATCTTGGCTCCCTTATCAAGTGCATCGTCTACAAGCGTGTCGAGGCGTTGTGCACTCGTCGTTGAAAACACGCCGCGCAGAGCAGGCGAGTTCGCCTCTGCCTTCATCGTCGGTAGGTGTGCCTGCAGCCGCTGACAGAACGACTCGGCCACGGACTCATGAACGATGACCGTGCTGCACAAACATTCTGTCAGCCCGATGCGACTCGTACAGTGACGGTTGCTGACTTGGTGGACATGCACACTTGTCCTGTACGAACTTTTGAGCTCCCCGAGCTTTACACGGATGACCATTGCTTACCGGAGTGGAAGAAACCACCAAAGAGCGCAGCATTGGCCGCGAAGTCGAGGTCGGCGTCGGCCAGGACGACGAAAGGTGCTGCACCGCCGAGCTCAAGCGTGCTCGGCTTCAGGTGTCGTCCACACATCTCAGCAATAATTCGCCCAACACGTGTAGAGCCTATAATCAAATCAGAATGGTTAGAGAACGGTTTCGGCGGACGGCCGGCTGCGTGGGTGCAAACCTGTGAAGTTGACTTTGCTGACGGGAAGACCGAGAATAAGCGATGGGTGTGTCAATTGACGGCAAGGAAGACTTCTCACCGGACAGCGGGATGTGCGATAACAGCCTCTGCTACGGCTGGAGCGTCCTTTGGGTCGACGTGGACTACGTTGAGCACTCCAGCAGGGAGACCCGCCTCGAGGAAGATCTGTGCGATGGACGTATGAACCTTAGGGGAGAACTCGCTTGTCTGTAATTGCGTGAGCAGGAAATTTGCGAACTGAGACGGGTGCGACCTTCAACACGCAAGTGTTCCCAGCCATCTGTATGCTTGGTCAACGAGAGGACGTGGCCATCGCATTAAGAGACGCACGATGGGATTAGCCACAGAACGCGTGCCTAGCGTCATTGGAGCATTCCAAGGTGCCATGGCAAACACGACACCATACGGGACACGCGTGAGGTATGCTCGCTGTCCAGCATGCGAAGGCGCAATTTCGCCTCGCAGTGCGGTCGACGCCGCCGCGAGCTCCTCAATACTATCTTCCGTCACTCTCCACGCTCATGAACGGAGAGAGAGAGAGAGAGAGACGCGTACACTTCGAGAGCGAGACCCATTTCGAATCCGGACCAGCCACCGCTGGACGTCGTCTCGCGAAACTCGAGCTCTGCGAGCTCTGCAGTGCGCTCCCGCAGGATAGTAGCAGCGCGGAGGAATATGGCGCGACGGTCCATAAGCGAGGTAGCCTTCCAGGCAGGGAGTGCAGCGGAGGCGGCTTCGACGGCGCTCAACGCGTCCTGGACCGAAGCAGCGGAGACGTCGTAGAGATGCTGTCCCGAATGCGGGTCGACGAGCGGATATGTCTTGCTCGTCGCGAGGATCTTGCCCGCGACAAAGCACGGAACGACGGGTTCGGCGAGCAGGTTGAGCGTAGCCATCGTGGTTGTAAGAGGAAGAGGAGCGCTCAATACACCCGCTGCTTAGGTCGAAGCCTCGGCATGTGATCGGTTGGCGACTTCAATATGCCTGCAATATGAACAAGCAGGATGGCCGCCGGTACGAGCGTTACCGGTTCACACGCTCGAAAGTCATCCAGAGGAGTCCCGACGTGGTCATGGCGTGGGTGAAACAGGGATCGGGCGGGATTTCCGGGTGTCCGGCCCGTATTCGCATTCTGCTTTATTTCGTGCACGTTGACTCTGACGTACCGGGTCTCGAGAGCCTCGCTGCAGGTGCATGTTCAGATACGACCCTGAGCCTGTGTAGCGCCAGTCGACGCTCATAAAGCGGTTCCATCCAAACACTCGAGTGACACAGGCACCGGTCGCGACGACGCCATGCTCACACTCGCCACGCTGCCCGACGACGCGCTCGGCACTATCATGCACTTCCTAGATGGCCCAGCGCTGGAGGCTCTTTCGGAGACCTCGAGACGTCTGCGAACGTTCACTGCAGCTTCACGCGCCATCTGGATTCAGGCGTTGCAAAGCGTCTACCTCGCTCGTGGTGCCGCACCGCCAGACTTGCGGGTTCTGTTCTCGCTCCCGACCAAGGAGCTACGTCGTCGCACTACGCAGTCGCACCGTGCGCTGCACAACTTTGTTAATATAGCAGGGCTTTGAACAGAGGACTGAGTCCGAGTGAGAAAGAGATAAAGGCTCACTCGGACTCGATCCGGGTTTAGTACTGCGTACAAAACGGGCTAACGGTATAAGGGAATCCTAATGAGAACAATATCCTACGAGTAGAGAACGTATCATGAGCAGAGATTCCAACAAACTTGTCCCGCCGCGCACCGCATCCCAGCCGCGTACGACGCATACCACCAGAAGGGCCGCTGACTGGCCTTGTCGGGACCATCATCAGCTTCTTCGTCTGCCCGGGTGGCGAGTACGTCTTCGTGGCTGAAAACGACGTCGACTGGGGCTCGATCGTGTTATGGGAGCTCCCTTCTGCCGCGGCTGCGCGCGCTGTTGCAAGACTCGACTTTGAACTGCCTCTGTGTTGCGTCGACGTTCAGCTTTCGGAGGACGGCAGGGCGCTCGACATTGTCATTTCCGTGGAGGACGTAGCCGTTCAACAGTGCGCACATCATATTCGCGTCAAGACACGCTGCCGACCTAGCCTGTAGGTGCTACGCCCACCTCGTTTTCCGCATCGATCTTCCGGGTTCTCGCAGCCAAAGCTCGACCTGCCGCTTCGTGCAGATTGCCGAGCTACGGAACGACAAGATGCCGCGCTATGTCTCCATGTACGAGGACTGGGTCGCGCTGAACGTGGGTCAGGGGGAGCTGATATTCTGGGCATGGAAGTCGGGCGAGCGCGTGCACGTCGTCGTTGACGATGCAGTCCCGGAAAGCGCTGAAGTGAGCGACCCTTTGAGTTCAAATTTGCCATTCTGACCATCGCGCAGGGATGGGCGATACACTTCTGCTACCCTAACGCATTCGTATTCGACACGGGTCCGGGTATCATGCGGTGCTACACGCTGCCACCTTCGACTCCAATCGACAAACCGTCGGCGGACGGCAGCCCGCGCGTCACGGCGTACACCCTCTCCGCCACGCGCACGCAATCCCTCCCCGAAGTCTGGCGTTCCAACATGTCGCTCTGGATGCTCGGCACGCTACTCCCTCTCCCGTCCGACCTTCGACACTCGACTTTCGCAATCGTCCATGCAGGCATCGCGGACGGCAAGCTGCTGCATTGTATCATGCCGACCGCCGTCGAGGACTCAAAGTGGCCGTTCTGTCTCTCTCGCCCGCTCCCGAATCGTATCAGCGACAGCGCGAAAGTGGTGCACGTCGCGACGCTGGGCGACGTGCTGGTCACGCTCGTGGACGACGGTCCGGATGGCGGCGTTCACGCGTTCCTCACGCCATGGAGCGATGTCGGCGCCGATGCGGCGGTCGTCAACCTCGAGACTCCCGCGCGCCGGACGCAGGGGTTCAGAAAGCTGCTGGACGCGTGTCTGGCCGGACACAGCGACGTCGGTGTGTGGCCAGTCGTGGTGGATGCCATTTCTGGTCGTGTAATCCTTGTCGTAACAAAGGAGGACGCGACGCGCGGCACAGAGTTTCTCGTCGCAGACCTTGCAGAATAAAGAGTTCATTATATTGTAGCATTTCTGTCGGTGCAAACCCACTTTGGGGCAGCTTCCTTGTATACTCATAAGATTGTGCCCATATTATCATACATTGGTCGCAAATCTGATGTACAGGTCACAAAGTTGTAGTTGCTAGTCTTCTGAGCTCCGCGAATACACGCTCGTGTGCTGCGGGTGTCTTCTGCAATGCCATTCCCAGGGATCTCCGTCGCCGTTTTCATAGGTCACAAAATCCTGATAGGAGCGTGACACAAGACTTAGAAACCAATAGAAATCAAGTTTTGCTCTGCATAGCAGCGCTTATTTCCGTGTAGAACCATAGCAGCTTCCTTGTGGACTTAAGAAGAATCGTGCCCACACACGCACACAGCGTTCAAGCTCAAGCCCGTACATCTGCGTTGACAGCGTCGAAGAAGATATGGATACATCTGTGCAAAAAACATTCCCGAGGGTCATACACTTCAGTGCGCCAGGGCACCGTCCTCGCCAAAATACTCTTCGAGCAACCCACGCTTACGCAGCGCGAGTAGTGCGTCTTCCATGTCTTCGCGCGTTGGGAGCTTGGGCGGCGCAAGCTCCTCGGGCGACAGGAACGGAATAAATGCCGCTGCACAGGCGTAGGGCGTAGCTTCTTCTGCTCCGTCTGTCGTAGCACCTGTTTTTGAGCGCTTGGACGGATCGGGAGGTGCTGGCGCTGGCGCGGATGGCGTTGCGGCGTCGTCTTCGTCTGGAGCTTTGCGCTTCCCGCCTCCGGCCGATGCGGATGAGGTGACGCCGACGGGAGGACGTGCGCCGTGTGGGTATGGAGGTATCGGCTCGTCCGTCGGGAGGCCGAGTACCGCACGTAGATTCATATACGCCTCTTCCCAATCTATATTCCTTCGGTGAGCGCGACGGGCACGGTGGAAGGACGGTGAATACGTGCGTACCTTCTTCCTCCAGTTGGCGTTCGAAAGGCAGTAGCTCCTGATTCTGCTCGTCGAGATCACCAAAATACGCTGGCCCTTGGTCCATGAACTTTTTGTAGTGCATCAAGGCCGCGTTTTCCTCGTCGTGCTCCTTCTTCTTGCTCTGGAAGAGCTCGCGCACGCCTGGCAAGTCTCTTGCACGTCCAAAGTATCTGTAGACGCGTTAGCTCAAGTTCAGAGAAGATGTTGAGGAGACACGCTTGTAGCCCTTGGTCCCAGGAACCTCCTTGCCGTCGTCGTCGACCATGGCAACATTTCGTCGATAGTTGGTGCCGCCGAGCGCGATAATCTGATTCTCCCAGTGTCGTTTCTCGCGCATGAGCTTGTTAATCTCGTCATTGAGGTCGCGGATCTCGTAGTCGCCCAAGCCAGCTGTCCCGGTCATTCAGAATGGCTTCAGCGAATCGAACAGACGTACCGTCCTGGATTTTGGCGACTTTGCGCGATACTTCGCGCAGAATTTCGCCACGCCAGCGTTCGCATTCGCGCATGTTCTTGCACGAGCTGGCCATGCGCGGGCGTCGGTCGGCGCGTGTCCCGAGACCGAGCTCGGCGGCCTGCGCCTCGCGGAAACGGTAGAGCATCGACTGGGCCTTCTCTTCATTGCGCGCCTGAGTCCACCGTCAGTCTGAGCTCTGGCTGGTCCCTGGCTGTTGCGCACCATGGTGGACTGTTGGACGCAAGGCAATCCGAAGTCCGCTCGACGCACCTTGTCCTCTTTAAAACGACAAGTCCAAATGGCTGACCCTCGTGCGTTCGACCCTCGCTAGCGGACGCTACTTTTGACACGGATTTTACTCAGGTGACCCGTACGCAGTGCCCGCGACGCACGACAGAGGTGAGAACCGTTTCCCTTCGCGTTACTTACATTCCCCATTTACACTCTCGCTCTCGTTCTAGACCGCGAACGCAGCTCTAGAGACGACAGACATCGCAGCTCTCGCAGCGACAGAGACCGCACCGACCGCGACCATCGCAGCTCGCGCGACGGCAGGGACGACCGCGACAGAGATCGTGACCGCGACCGTTACCGCGACAGAGACCGTGAGCATCGCAGCACTCGCGATGACCGCGACCGCGAGCGTTACCCTCCACGCGACGACCGCTATTCTCGCCACGAACGTCCCCCGCGCGAAGAGAGTCACCGGGGCGGAGGCGGAGGCGACTGGCGCGGAGGAGGCGGCAGAGGCGGATATGGTGGTGGACGCGGCGGTGGCGATGAATTCGGGGGAGGCTTCGGACGCGGCGGAGGAAGAGGTCGCCCCAGCGAGCGCGATGGCGGCGGCGGCGGCGGTGGACGGGATGGGATGGGCACGCCCGAGCGACGATCGCCTACTCCGGATACTGCTGTCCCACTCACCCAGCGAAAGCGTACTGCATCGGGATGGGATGTACATGCGCCTGGATACGAGCAGTACACTGCCATTCAAGCTAAGCAGACTGGTGCGTACCATGCCGCATGCCGCGTCCAAAACTGACGTTCTACGTAGGACTCTTCAACCTGCCCGGCAATAATCGCATGCCCATGGCACCCATCGCTCCCATTCCTGGCCTTCCTCCGGGCATGGCAATGGGTCTTGGTCCGAGCCCCAACCTTGCCAGACAGAGTCGCCGTCTCTACATTGGCAGCATCACACCCGAGATCACTGAAGAAAATCTGACCAAGTTCTTCAACCAGAAGATGAAGGAGATGAACCTCGGTCAACAAGGCGCAACGGGCGACCCGGTACTTGCTGTCCAGGTCAACTACGAGAAGAATTACGCCTTCGTCGAGGTTCGTTGCGGGATATTCGGGCAGACATGATACTCACCGCCGCTCAGTTCCGCAGCGCGGACGATGCCACAGCTGCTATGGCATTCGATGGTATCATCTTCATGTCTGGTCCTCTTCGCATTCGCAGGCCGAAGGACTACATGGGCAACGAGTATTCAGCACCCTCCGCCTTGCATGTTCCGGGTGTCGTGTCTACCAACGTTCCCGACTCGATACACAAGATCTTCGTCGGCGGTCTCCCTACTTACCTCAACGAAGACCAGGTTAAGGAGCTGCTGACGAGCTTTGGTGAGCTCAAAGCGTTTAACCTTGTCAGGGAAGGTACTACTGGACCATCCAAGGTCAGTCGCGCTCCCAGACCCACGTCCTCGTCCACTCTGGCTAACCAAGGCTTACTTCACAGGGCTACGCATTCTTTGAGTACGTCGATCCCGAGGTGACAGACACAGCCATCCAGAGTCTTAGCGGCATGGAACTTGGCGACCGCACGCTCGCCGTCCAGCGTGCATCCGTGGGCTCCAAGACTGGCAACGGCCTCATCCCTAACCCCGAGATCCCATACGACCAAATCGACGTCCCGCGGCCCATCATGCCCCTCAACGAGGCCCCGGCGACCGATGCACGGATCCTGCTCATGCTCAACATGGTCACGCCCGACGATCTCTTCGACGACAGCGAGTTCCCGGACCTGTACGAGGACATCAAGGACGAGTGCGGCAAGTTCGGCGCCGTCGAGGACCTGCGCATCCCGCGCCCGCAGAAACGTGCAGGTCCCAAGTACGGACCTGGCGCGGTCGAGGCTGCCCGCGTCGACGAGGCGGCAGGTGTGGGCCGCGTGTACGTCAAGTACTACAAGGCTTCCGACGCATCGACTGCGCTCCGTTCGCTCGCTGGCCGCTCGTTCGCAGGTCGCTCCATCATCGCCACGTTGCTCTCCGAGGCGAGCCAGGCCAGCCCGCCGCTCAGCATCATCTTCTCGTCCCAGCCTGCACCACCGCCGGAGGACGCGCCACCGCCACCGATGTAGGTGGCGACCAGCGGTAAAAAACTCGCGCGTAAAGTGTGCATGTGCAGAGAAAAACCACAACTTGCAGCCCCGCAGATATTGTCTTGATCTCGACTCGATGTCTTATCCCTCTCGACGAAACAGCTTTCCTCCCACAGAAAATGTGCAGTGTATGTGTATACGGATGCCTGACCCTCTTGTTAGCAGCGTTACAGCTTTGCAGCTCTGCAGGTTCGAATATCAAGTGCCAGTGCGAGGAACATGATACTGTTCCGTCTGTAGCTTCCCAGACTGTATGCGCCCAAGTGCAAGCTGAAGGTACGCGAGTTTTTGCTGCGCGCGATGACAAGCATGCACAGCTGTGCAACCAGCCGCGACTCCAAGATGAGTATCCTCCCGCGTTACATCCAGTATAGCTACAGAATCCCCATCCTCGTCCTCGTAGATGCGTACGCGAGAGGACGTATGGGGGAATGGCTTCCAATATCCTGGAGCGTGGGTGGGCGACGCGTCTTCTCTGCTGAAACGCGTGGCGTCTGATACGGTTTGTGCAGGGATAGCAGCCAATTCACACTCGTTCCGTCGCGCCGCCTCCTTTCCCACCCTCGGCGTGATCACTACTGGTCTTCTTTTGGCACAACGAGTCGAAACATTTCCAGTCTGCGACCGTTCTCTTACTTTTTCTGCACCAGACGGTGATTCCTGCCCAATGTCAGACACGTTTACAGTCATCTGCCAACTGTTACCATATTTCCTTCGACTCTCCACGGGGGGATGCTTCTCGGGTCTCAGGGTTTGACCTTCGTCGGGACGAGGCGGGCTCGCTTAATCGCCACATTTCATATCCGACTCTTTGGTTGAACGTGAATGCCTCAGCTCGATCGATTATTTTCTTTTGGTCCTACTATCCCACGGCCACAACGTAATCAACTGACAGCGCTCAGGGTCACTACACAAACAGCGCGCAACGATTTCCTTTGCTCAGAAGCGTCTCGTCTGCTGCTCCTTTGCGTAGTCCACGGTGTCTCCTCCCGTCATCGTCTCTCATATGTTCCACTTGGCCTCAGACGACTTACACTACTTGCTTGCCTTGGTGATCTCTGTTTGACTCAGAGGCGATACGGACGAGAACCCCGATCAGAAGACAACGGGTTCCATGAAGCGTCGTGCTCTAGCCGACCAAGGGCCATATTGGAATTTGCGAGGTCAATACACATGTTATCCCCAACACCCCGCCTGCGTCTTGGACATTGATCTGGTGATGCTGCCATAAAGAGGAGCGTGGCCGATTCCGGACTGCATTCCTGCGCTACGTTCCCCCAAAACGCGATGGCCGGTTCGGAGTCTGACTGCAAGTGGCCAGCATGCAGCGCGACTTTCGGATCTGGAGAGGCGCTCTTCAACCACCTCATGGAAGTTCACGCCGTGCGGAAAGACGGTGAAGCCTTCCTCGACTGCAAGTGGCCCGATTGCAGGACTCGGCCCAAGTTCTCCAACGCCGCGAACACCATTGTCAAGGAGCATATTATCTGTGCGTTTATATGTTACCGTTGTCCTTGAGCTTTGTGCTGACAACCTCGACTTCTCCAGCGCATACGGATTGGATACCGTATCCGTGCCCGTCATGTTCTAGGACGTATCGAGCAGAGCGTGGGCTGCTCGCACACCTAAAACTCCACCACGAATACGATTCTGAAGGCGACGAAGATGACGACTCTCAAAATATATCCGACGACTCGGACGCTGTCGTCGTGGTCGACCCCGCACATCGTGTTCCGCTCGTTCGTCCCGCTCCTCAGAGCCATTCTCCTGCTCCGGCCTCGCGCTCGGGCACCAAAGCGTCGTCCAAGGATGGCAACCTGTCCTGCCAGTGGTCACGCTGCGATGCACGATTCCGCGACGCTGAAGCTCTGTACACCCATATTTGCGACGTGCACGTTAGTAAGAGCGGCCAGGGCCCTTGTCTGTGGAAGGGGTGTCCTTACACGGATCCGCTGACTGCTCACAATTTGCGGCAGCATGTGAAAGGTACAGACTTTATAGCCGTGGTGTCAATGTGCACAGACTCTTGCTCATCCATGTGTCTCTGTAGCGCGGCACGCTCACGACGGGTCCTATGCATGCAAGGTAAGTGGTACTGTATGGTGCTGCCACGGGATCATAATAGCTGAATATGCACGTAGCCTTGCAACAGCGTCTTCGGGTCAGAAGACCTGCTCAAGAAACATACGAAGGCTGCACATCCAAGTCGGTCTCGCCGTGCTATTGCAGCGCCAGCGAAAAAGAAGTCCCCTCCCGAACATGGAAAGCGCAAGGCGGTCAATGGAGGTCGCGAGGTCACTGGCAAAAAGAAGCCTCGCGTGGACTCCGGCTCCGCTAGCTGTGAGCACCGACTACTTTAAGTACGATCTCGATACGGATGCTTACAACTACTCGCTCATCCCTCAGCAAAGCCCGCGGCTACCGGCGGCGTTGCCGCACCTGCCCAGGGTGGAAGTAAACGCATCGCGGCCGTCAGCAGCTCGAACGAGGTACATACTAGTACTATAAACCCCAACGCGGTGAGTGATTGATTAGGAGCTCCACAAACATGTAGACTGACTCCTGAGCCGTCGCCTTCTTAGCTGCTTGCGCACGTTGCGGCCCAGTGGGAGCAGCAAGTTGCGGAGCATCTGACCGGTATTGCGATCAACGTCGCAAACCGGATGTCCGGGGCCCTCGGGGTGGGTCTCTCATTCACTCCTCCTTGCTGCAAAAGAGTCCTGACGAGCTCTATGTATACAGCAAGCGCCCGGTAGCTTACCGCCGCCTACGTAGAGACTCGCAACGTCGTTGTGAAGCCTCGACCTGCAACCAGCCCCGTTCCTCTCCCCAAAGCGTGCCTCGCTGCGGGCACTCATGCCTGCACCGCCAAATGTGGTGTTGCCCGTGTCTCTTTTGTTCCCCCGGCTCCTGCATGCTTCATGGCATCGCCTTTCATTCTCTTTCGCACATGTTGAACACACGCGCCTCTCCGTCTATCATCTCCTCTCGCGCTGACACGCGCTCCAATGTCCATGCATTTCTTCCGACTCATCATGATATTTGCCGGTTCTCCCGTCTCGTCCTCTTAAGTCTCGCCACTGTCTACTCTTCTCGTCATGTCGCTCCGTCTCGCTTTCCCTCCCCACCACCCACAAAAGCGCGCCATCTTCCGCACTCCCTCGCGCGCAGACAAACACCCGGATCTCAACCCACTTAGTTCACATCATGATTACATGTTACTCTTTCTTACCACTCGAAGAGGATAGCCCTCGTTGTCTGGCGTCACCGTGGCTGCTTCATGAGGTTGTGATTCTGCATATTAGCCTCAATCGTCATCGCCACCTTGGACGGCCAACCCTCAGTATAGATAGATAGAACGACCCTACATATGAATGATTTCCAAGTTTCTTACGCAGAGACGCGCAGTGCAATCGTGTCACGCAGGACCGGCGAACGCCCGGCGTGCATCTTGACCTCCTTCCTACTAGTACGCATGTCCACGCAACCGCAGTACATCTTCACCGTCTTCTCCAACGCCGCGCTCTTCGGCGGCTCGCTCGACTTTGCGCTCACCCGCTCGCGCTCGGGCACAGGCCCAGCAGGATACTACACCTACCGCGTCGTCCACGCCAAAGGGTACGGCTTCCAAGCCAGCCGCGAGGAACGCAAGTTCCCCGCGCTGAACGACACGCCCGCGCCGGGCAGGACAATCTGGCTCGACGGCCTGCCCGCGAACGACAAGCTCGTCCCAGGCGGGATGTTGCCCGCGCTCCTAGCGCTCGAGCCGCCCGTGCTCAGGCTGACAGGCCGTACACGCGAGACGGACGGCGCACAGGAGGCCGAAATCTTGCTGGGCGAGGACGAGCTTGCGCGCACGTGCGGGTATTGCGGCCTCGTTGAATCGAAGATGGACGACTGGCGCTTTGAGCAAGTGGTCGACGGCGAGGAGACGTTGTACTGGTGCAAGGAGTGCCCGAAAGTCAAGCCAGGCTCGTCGACTTGGTCGCAGTGGCTTCGACGCTTGGTCGGCGCGTGAATATTCAGAACGCATGATCACGTATCTATACGCAACATGTATACTATTGCTATTTATCGTATCTGTATTTTGGTTGCCTCACAACTTTCTGCTTTAACCGTTCGGTACATCAAGTGTGATTCACTTGAGAATGCTTTACATACAATGGCGTATGATCTACACAGCGACGAAATGCGACGACGGGGATGGATGGATGGAGTACAGTCTTGCGTGCAAACGACAGCGAATGCGATGGATACTCTACTGATGGTGGGAATGCGGCGATGCTGGTGAGGGACAGCGCGAAAGCAAAGTCCGTGTGCGTGAGCGTGAGAGATTGTCGTGCCGTTCGTACAGAGTCATCACGCCTTCTGCAGCACCGTCAAGATTGAAGTCAAAGCACGGAGAGACCAACCACGTACCTGCGCTTCGCGCACGCTGTTCCTCCTCCCGCGACTCGCACCGAGCGAAACACCACCGCCCGTCCCGCCACTCCCACTGCGCTCCCTCGCAGGACTGGGACCAGCACCGTGGCTGTTACCGTTACCGTTACCAAACCCACCACCGTCATTTTCCCTCCTCTGCCCGCCATCTCGCCCACCGTACCCGAATCCACCACCACGTCCCCTCCCGCGACCGCGCCCACCGCCATTGCCGTTGTACCCCGGCAGATGCCCAAACGGACGCGCATTGCCGCTGCTGAGCCGGCTGTTGAGGGTGGGGCGTTGGTGCTGCTGGTTGTTGAACTGGCGCTGGTGCGGTTGCGGTCCGGGGACGAACGGCTGCGTCTGCGGCTGGGGAGGCTGCATCTGCGCATGCGAGGGCATCTCGACGTAGCCTTGCTGAGGTGCCTGGTACGGGACATAGCCCGACATCGGCAAAGCCATCTGCGACTGCGGCTGCTCGACGACCTGCTGCTCTTGGCCTGGCGCGGAATACTGCTGCATGACGGGAAGGTAGTAGACCTGTGGGACCTGCTGCTGGTGGTGTTGCTGCTGAGGCTGAGGCTGCTGGTGCTGGTGCTGGTGAACGACCGGCGCATTATAGCCCGACATCGCGGCGGTATTGTGCTCGTACGTAGGCATCGCAGGCGCGGAAGCGGACGCCTGGTACTGCTGCGATTCCGTGTACGACTGGCGTGCACCGGGGGCAGGAGGGATGTCCTAACACGTACGCGTTAGAATGTGGGATCGGCGGCTATTAGATGTAGACACGTACCATGATCACCTCTGAAAGCGCGCCCTCCTCTTCCCAGGTCTCCGAGCCAGTGACGTGGGAGTACATACTGTAGTCGCACGCCGGAGCGTCGGCGAGAGACGCGAATGGGATCTCTGGGAGGAGCGGCGCAGAGCGCTGGAACGCGTAAGAAAGAGGACGCGTAAAGACTCAAGAAGCTTACCGAGCGCGGGAGAGAGATGGTAATGGTGCTTGTGCTCGAGTCCTCGTCGGGAGCAGGAAGACTGGGGCGACACTTAGCCACAGCCGGGGGCGACAAAGACGCGTCGCGAGGAGTCAGGAGCTCGAGCGAAGACGCAGACGAGGACGTGCTGAGCGACGGAGTGGGAGTGCGCTCTGAGCCGAGCTCGGACATGGTCGTGCTGATGGCGAGCGCGGGGAGCGGCGACGGAGCGGCGACGGTGATGATCTCGATGTCGTCGTCGCTGCTCTCCTCGTCCATCGACGACAGGGACGCGTCTTCCTGCTCGACGTCCGACGACACAATGGAAGGGGCTTCGACCAGCGGCGTGGGCACGGGTGAAAGGACGCGAGGCGGTGGCGCGGCGGGCTCGACAGGAGTCGGCGCCGGCGCTTGCTTGAGGGCCTGCTTCGCGCGCTGGGCGTAGGTGATCTGGGGCTGGGTGCGGTTGCGCAGCGGCGGCGGCGGCGGTGGCACGACGGGCGCGACGCCCGCTGGAGCGATGCGGCCGTGGCGACCGAGCGCGCTGGACTTGTCCTTCCTGTAGGCCCAGAAGCCGTGCCTGGGGTCGTTGGCGTTGTCGAGACGTGTGAGTGGCGACCTGCTCATGACGTTGAGCCTGTGCGGGCTGGAGTTCGAGCTGGACAGCGTCTTGCGGCGGTGGAGGCTCGAAACGGGTCGAGTAGAGCCAAGATACGCTGTCATCTTGGCCTAAATGCGCCAGACGACGCCCCCTTTTACGATGAACCCGTGCTCCGTGTTCAGGAGAAAGGCAAGTGCCAACAACTACCGCCGACCTCCGCTTCCGCCAATTTATTACGTCCCGTTATCAGACGGTCCGAACCGCCGTTCCGCGGAATTCGTTGTTCTTTCCAGTTGCAGTACACTATGGAAGCAGTGGGACTCTAGATGTTCCACTATAAGTATGGTCGACGTCTGCGTTCACGGGAACACGACCTGGCAGAGTTCTCAGGGGACGCGCTACGCACGCTCCTAACCCCACATTTGCAGATAAATGAGCTCAATTTGTAGCACTACGGGCTCAGTAATACTTCTTCATATTCATACATGTCAACCCTTCCGTAACTCAGTAGTAGTAGTAGCAGCAGTAGCAGCAGCAAGTGCATCACACTATCCTGCCCGGGACTGAGGAATACACGTATCATTCGTTCTCGAGCAAGCCAGCCTCGAGCTTCTGCAGAACGTCAGCGCCACAGACTCTCGGTAAGGGCAATTACTCGCCTCAAGCATCGACGCAGTAGCCGTCTTGTAGCCCTCAATAATCGCGCGAGCACCGAGTTCCCTGGTCTGCGGCGGCAACGATGCTGTGGCGCTCTTGTACGCCTCGACGATGAGGAGTGAACCGATCTGGTTCGAATGTTCCGGCAAATCGTCCAAGAACATGTCGAGCGCTTGCGCCTGAGGGGAAGACACGACCGCAACCTTAGAATCGGGCTCTCAGCGGGCGAGTCGGAAGGGATGAAACTTGCCTACCTCGCTCCCGCTCGCTCTGGTACCATCGGTTCGAGGTTTCTTGAGGGCACGGCGGATCTCGTTCTGATTCTCGCGCGTAGTACGCTTGCGGGAGAAGTCTATGCTGACAATTTGACGATCCTCGGATGCTGACGGTGCGCGAGCTGTCGAACCTGGTCCGGAGACGCTGGAAGTCTGAGAAGCTGGCTGGGGACTCGAGCGACGATCGAGGACCAAGGCTTTATCACGGTCGACCGACGCCTCTGGGGTATCCTTGCTAGTAGCAGCTCTGCGACTCTTGCCGCTGTGCGACCTCTTGTGATGAACCGAGAGGTCCCTCTCCCGATGGAAAGCGCGAGAACACAGCGAGCAGCTGTACGGGAGGTAGTTCGTGTGCGCTGCCATGGCCAGTACACTCATTAGCACAGTACTGCGATCAGCAATTCCAAAAGCGTCAGCTCCACGCACTGAGGAGATGCTCTGCGATAATCGAGTTGGTACCCTTCTGAAATCGAGGGTTGACCGTACAACCACGCCACTTGCAATGAAGACGTGTCGCTGTCGCTCCGGAGCCGGATCCCTCCTTGCGTACACCGTGAATGCGCATGAGATGGTCGAAGAGCGCCTCGTCCGATGCGCAGAGGACTTCGCACTCCTTCCACTTGCAAATGATTTCCGACTCGGACTTCGAGACGGCGTCGGGTTCCATCGTGACGAGGAAGGAAGCGAGGGAGAACGGCTGAACTTGAGAAAGATTTATAGTCGCGACGAGGTACGGTTTGTCAGCTTCGAGTACTTACGAAGCCTCCGAGTAGGTTCATATGGTCTACATTCCAAGCTGGTCGCTCAGTGACAATATGCTACGGAGCTTACCGGCGTGTGACGCTGTCTGATCGTCTATAACGACACATTTGGGAACTTCAAGTCCGTCAGGGAAACATTCGCGAAGCCTTTAGGACGGCGGATCTGTGTCGGGCGGGAAACGCCGCCGCGGAATTCTAGAACAAAACACTCCACGTAGGTTTGTTCTAGTAAACAACATTCAATTTCATTCGGATGGAGTACCCTGAGTCAGTCTACAGAGTTGAATCTACAACGTGACACGCCATTTCTTACAATCACTACTGTATATGAGGTCTGTCACGCGTCGCGGTTCCACGCTCCCAGTTTGCGTGCCACAGCCTCCTGAATGATATCGTCGACTTTCGCGTCCACCATTTCGTGTACCTGCTTCCATATCTGCATCCAATCAAACTTTACGTTAGCACCGGAGACAGTAGAACGGCCTCGGGAACGAAAGTTAGACTCACATCCCTTGCGGCGATGCTCGTACCGATGTTGAAGCGATCTGCTCGAGAGCTCGAGGAAGAGGTGTCTCGTGGGTGTGTAGTTGCTACAGCCGTATTAGCTCAACATTCGGATATCGTAAGCGGCACTAGTACTAACTTGAGCCTCTGGCACGACCGTGGGTTCTCTGCGCATCTGTGCGCGGCTTCTTCATGACAACGACAGTGTCCGCGTCATCCTCCGAATCGCTCAGGATGCGCTTTCTACGGATACGGGTATCTGTGCTAGAAGAAGCCGTATTGACGTCACGTTGGCGATGGAGGCACTGCATATGCTTTATCAGGCCCGATTTCTTGACGTAGCGCTTTGAGCAGTACTATTATGATGAAGCGTCGTTAGAGCCGCGGTCTCGACACGCACAGCGGCGAACTGACTTTGCAAGTCCACGGAGCACACCATTCGGGGAGATGTTCTGCGCAAAACCTTGAGCAAGGGACCATCGCGAACTCGTGATGTGAACTTGAACGCACCGCTCTTCGCGTGTTGGAGAAAGTCGGCTCTGCGTGGAAAACTCTTCCTGCACCCGATCCACAGGCATTCTTCATCGTAGCTCTCCGAGAAATGGTCGCAGACATGGCGGTACATGTTGCCCGCGTCGGGCCCCGCGATCCCGGACTGAGGAGCATTGAACGTGATGCGACATGTCGACCACTGGCATGTCCAAGTTGACCGCGATCCACGAGCCGGAGGTGGAACTTCATAAACGTCGGACGTAGTAGGTGACGGAAGCCTGGTTGACGAGCGATTGTCGGTATCCTCCTCCTCGTTATCGTCGTCGTCTTCCAACAATGCTGGCTGATGCCACGGGAATTTCTTGTAGTGACAGCTCATACTCCACTGATGGACGAATTCATCGTCACAATGCGCGCAGATGAACTCCTTGTACTGCGAATGAGCTGCACATCGATTTAGTACGGCCTGCGCAATGACTACGGTACATACTTCGCATGTGATCGACAGTACTCAAGTTCTTCCCACTCGTGAACGGCGGACGAACGTTGCATTTGGCCCACTGGCAGAGGAGGCGGCCGTCGACTGAGTTCGAGTTCACAACATGCACCCTGCATAGATGTTCGAAAAGACTCTTCTCAGAGCTGTAGACGAGAGTGCAGCCGGCCCACAAACAGGAGAGCATCGCGCGCGAGAGAGAGAACGACTGCAACGAGCCTCGATTCCACGGAGTATTTATAGTCACCAGAGAACGAAGGCGTCGGATTTCTAGAAATGACTCCAAGTGCGGCGAGCCGTAGGGCACCTGCCATTGACCGAGAACGCTACTGATGGAACCACAAGCTCGGATTTCTGACAAGTCAGGATAGTGTGCGCAGCATAATTTAACGAAATCGGGGAGACAAAGCATTGATTCGCCTGTAGGCAACAGGCGGAAGCAGGGCGGAAGGAGTAGTTGCGTTTGAGTTCTGATGCGACCTGGCTGACCGAACATCTACACGGCGCGTGCAAGTCATGGCATGGGGCCTCCAGTCCGCCCCGCACGCCGGCGTGTTTTGGCTACGGGAAAGGACGAGGACCACGATTGACCGGGCACTGCCGAAACCGCGTCTCTCTCCTACAACCACGTACTTACCCAGGATGGAGAGTGCGTCACCGCGTCAGCTGTCTTTGCCGTGCTGCTGATAATATTCTAGGTATTGTGCGTGCGTGGAGGACTCCGCTTGTGGGCCACCCGGAAGTGTCGTTGTACGAAACCATCTGCGATGCGTACTCCGCCATCGAGGCGGCCAAAGGGGAACAACACTACGCGAATACAATCGCCGTGCTCCAGAGCTCCGGAACGGGCAAGTCACGTATGGCCCACGAACTCTCCAACGTCGTCTTCACCGTTCCGGTCAACGTGCGCCCGCCTGGAGACCGTCAGTCAGGATCTCGAATCCTCTTTGCACACTTCTAATACCGCATTACTAGGCGCCGGCGGTGCTTACCCGGTTGATGACTACGGCCTGCAGGGATATCTCGTCCAATATGCTCGCAATGCCTTGATCTCGGAGGAGGAACTGGAGCTGCGATACGACCGTTTTCTCTCGATTGTCTTCCTCTGCGCGCGCACGTGGATCGTTCGCAACTGTGGCGGCATGAAATATCATCACAAGGTTCATGCCTGGAACTCTTTTTTGGCCAAGAATAGATTCCAAGCATACGAGGCCGTGGCAAAAATCCTTCGGGAGCGTCTTTTGGAGGCATGTTTCTCTTCCGATACTATCGAGCCTGCGTTTTTGATAGTATTGCCCTTAGATCACGGAGGCGACTGTCGAATTGCGCGCACTCTTAGCCGTCTTGCACGAGGAGCATGACAATCCGCCCTCAGCTCCTACCCATCTGGTGCCACCGCCCTTCACGGATCTTTTCGACGAGCAACAGCTCGACGAGGCTCGCCGGAGTCCTGACGTTGCGCTCGAGCTCACAAAGAAGAGCCTTTCGGGGTGTGTCTCGTCGAGGCAGAACAGGGTTGAGCTCGTCGTGTACTTTGACGAATATCACGTCTTCGCAGACGTAGATCTTCGCAACGCCGCGAGATATGCGGCACGCACTAAAGCGCCACGGTTCCAATCTGCATACGACGTGCTCCTCTCCGTCTTCAACAGCTTGCGGACCTTGCCCATCTTTGGTGTGTTCCTATCGACGCGTGCCCACAGCAAGCATTTTGGTCCCTATGGCGAACATCTCCCCATAACTCACAATTCGGCACACACCCAGATACTCGCGCCGTACACCGCTCTACCCTTTGACTGCGACCCGTCGCTTCCCTTGCGCGGTGATGACGATTTGTCCTGGAAAGACGTATGTTCCATCTCGTTCATGGCCAAATTCGGGCGTCCTCTGTGAGCGCATCGACCACGATAGTAGTATATTCCATGCTGATCCTTGGACGACCGCAGGTTCTGGACTCTGATCAATGGTGGCATGGATCCAGCAAGTGTAATGACTCTGGCGTTTCAGAAACTCGCTTTCCGAGTGGACGCGTTAGAAGCTCCCAGACGCGACGCCGTGTCCCTCGACGCGATCGCCGTCCTCGATGTTCGCCTTTGCTTTGACTTTGATCAGCGGCGTGAAGAGTCGATCGACATTCAGGCTCAACTCGTTTCGCATCACATGCGCCTCGCGTACGTTGTGCCAGCGCGTAGAGAATACTTCCACTCTGGTTACTCTAGTGAGCCATTTCTTGCAGCAGTGAGTTTTCACACGATGACTACGAGAGGGGCATGACTGACACGAAGCCCAGGCAGCTGCCGCTATGTTGCGTGCCTGGACGACGCCAGATTGGTGTAATAGCGGACGGAGTATGCTGCAGTGGGAGCCGGAACAGACGCTTGAACGATTGAAGACGAATGGTTGGATTGACTTCGGTCTCCGCGGCGAGGTCGTTGGCCGATTGCTTCTGACGCTGGCATACGATAAAGCGACTGCTTGGGAGCGCAGGCGCGCTCATGATGGATGCTCGGTGGACTGCTTCCTGCATCAGCTTTTCGCTGACCCATTTGCGGAGAAAGTTCTAGCAGCATATCCGGACAGCGGCCCAGAGTTCCGCGAGACTGCCAACGACAAGGACGCGCCTCAAACACTCTCCGACGCTTTCAAGGGTGCCATCGTTCGCTTTACCCACTGTGTTCGGCTCGGTGATGCTTCTGGCTTGACACCGGTTGGCCTTTGTGCAGCTTTTATCCGCGGGATGGCGTTCATCGGCCCGAAAGGCCAACAGCTCTTCGATCTCATCATCCCCGTCTTGCTTGACAGCAACCAGCCCATCGTGCCCGAGAACATGTCTGCCGTGCTCGTACAGTTCACGCGCCGCCTGCAAAGAGGGGCCGCGAACCAGTACGACTTTACGGCAGAGGAGCTTGAGCTGTTTGATGGTGTTGAAAAGCTTCGGCCGTACATCACCATCGTCATGGAGCTTGAGCCTACTACTACTACTACTACTACCACCTCGACCACACCTTCGACGGCCGACTCAGCGAAGGATGCGCAACACAACACAACTGCTACAGGCTGCCACCCCCGCTATAACTTCCTCGCGCGCGGTTGCTCAAGTGCGGTCTACAGAGTCATTCGCTCGAACTCGAACTCCAATGCTACATATGCTCGTCTCCTTGCGCCGCGCGACGCACTGGGCGAACACCCGAACGACGCAGCTATCGGAGCTGTTTGGAACATGAAGCCAGCTTGGGTGTCGGACACGCGCTATGCTAACTCGTATGCTTGGTTTGGCGAGGTGCCCCGCGGGGATGATGGATTCGGGCCAGACGACGAGGGGGTGGTTGTCTTCGCTGCTGCTCCCCGTGGCTGAGCGTCAAAGCGTTCAGTGCATAACTTACCAGGTTTACTGACACTTCTTCGCTATCAATATTTTTGACATCGCTCTGTACTCGCGCTCTCCTACCCCTCGCTACCATGACTCTTGCTGGAGTCTCCCTCGCAGTGCATTGAACGTATAGTACTGGTGGGCTGTAAAATGATGATAACCTGTATGCACACTACGGAGTCCGGACTCGAGCAGTAGATGGTAACTGCTGAAGAGTGAAAGGTTGAGATGACGGGATGGTAAGTTATCCTCCGAGTTGCGGCAAGGGAACAGGGATGTTAAATCGCGTTGCGCAATCGCACTTGCCCCAGGCTTTGGTGTAGAAGCCACGGTTTTCGATGACTATTGATGCTTCCCATACTTCAGGCCGAACGAGACGCACCTCCGACTCACAGCAAGTCATTCCTTTGCCAGTCCCTCCGACGAGAAGGGCCGGTTTACGGGCGAGTTTCATAGCATCGTCGCGAACGCGCGCGAGGTCTTCACAAGGTCCACGTCGCGTGACATGCGTTTGGAGTCCATGCGGCGTTGCTCTGAGGGACAGTCATGCGCAGCTGTAATGAACAGGGCTGAAATTGCGAGACTCTCGATTGTGTTGGGCGTGCGCTATCGTGCCGCAAGAATCTCAGAAAGTGAAATAGTCATTGAGATTCTACTTCGGCACTGATCTACGATAGCAGTTGTGAGACTTCGAGTCAGAGATGCTCCTCGAACCCTGGACGGTTAGGTACAGCAGGTCTTGAAGCGGTGCGTCCAGAAGCACGGGAAGTATGATGTCGACCATTTGATACGGCTGCGCTTGCTCGGTGAAGGCGGCCTGCGCGCGTTGGACGAGAGTTAAGGCCGCATTGAGCAGAGTGCACTACCAGGGACCGACCTGAATACGCGCCTCCACCACTTCAGACAGTCCTATTCGGGAAGCAACTGGCTTCTCGCCGTGCTACGCCGACGGCTCAGGACTAGAAGAAAGGCGAGGTCACCGAGAATGACTTGCCTCAAAAGAGGGATCGGACAACACTTCTGTCGTAGGTTGCTCCAGCGTTCCTCCTTGATGCAACTCAGAAGGGAATGCGGGATGCTCGTTGGTAGTGGGAGAGGTTACGGTGTTGGGAATTTTGGGCGACGTATCGCGGGCATTCGAGTAATCATCCATGATGTTGCAAGGTGTTGCGAAAAGAACTCAGGTGCTGTCAAGGCCATCCATATAGCTCACGTGGAGACCCTCTGGCGCGTGCAGGCATGTGACAATCTCCCGGGCCGTCGTTGTATTCGAAGGAACAAAAGGCTTCTACCAGGGCAAGGCTTCCTCGTGCGGTCCAGCCCAACGAGAAGCAGGAGATGGTTAGATAAGAGGAGATCCCACATGGTGTGTCTCGGGAAACACAAAAGAGCCATTGCCAGCGCAGCAGCATGCACAATAGCGAAGCACGAACGCATCAGCTGCAGATCCGGAAAGAAACCCAGCTGGCCTGTTGAATTCCCATGCAATCGCATCTTGCAAGCACGTGCCTTCATGTCCTACACTGGGATAGGCTATAGGTTGCGTCATCGCCTGAGATGAGGCAGCAACTATTGTGCAGAGAAGCCTGAGACGGTGCGCACGCTGTGAACCATCCATGAGGAAGTCGCCATTGCGAGTTAGCGCGAATCACACGAGCATTCCAAGCTCTTGGCTCCGTATTGTGAGTCGTAGTTTCGTAGTTGCGAAAGAGCATATAAAGCCCGTGTAGTCTGGGTTCGAACCGTGGTCCACCGGTCCTTACCGAAATCGTCCCTTGCCCGCAACCGCACGATGAGTGACAAGAGCAATAAACGCCCGCCATCTACGCCTTCAGGCCCAGAGCCAGCCCCTAAGGTGTACCGACGGGAGCCGCCTCCGCCACCACCGTCCTTCTCGCCTTCCAACACTCGTTCCGCGCACCCCGCGCCCCCTGTACACGGATCCGCGCCGACGGGGAGCTGCGCGGCACCTGCCCCGCCGAGGGGCGACGTATTCTCTTCTGGCAGCGGTCCAGCGTCGCATCCTCTACCCGCATCGACTGCCCTGGCGAGCGCGTCGGTTCCGCAGCCTGCGCATGCTCATCACGATCCCTCGTGCGTCTATCCGTTGTATACTCAGCACCCCGGTTCCGTCGTCTCCACGCATACTGCGCTTTCGGTAGACAGAGCGATAAGGGCATGCGAAAACCGTGCAAACCTCTCGTTGCTCTTCGAGGCCGTCATAAATGCCATTCCGGAGAAAGACCGTGGCGCGTTCAGCCAAGGAACTCGGGAGACACGGGGAGCCCATGTACAACATGACACAGGACTTCGTGCCGCCCTGGAAGGGACACAAGATATTCATACACTGGAAGCCCTGTGTGCCTACGGTACGTCTCGTCGGTCTGCAGGCGTACTCGGTCTTCGCTGACCTGGTCCCCTGCAGTCATGAAGTCGTCATCCGCTCTTGCCTCCAACGCGGTACCCGTGTCGCGGGACACGGCAGGTACGAGTCTGTGCCTCTGAGTTGGGTCTTGTATGCTGATTCGTGGCGTTACAGCTGTGGCAAAAGCATGGACGACGCCATTAGAGGGTTGCCCGGAAGTGCCACTGTACCAAACGATCTGCAATGCATGCTCCAGCATGACATCCAGAAATTACGCGAATACAATCGCAGTGGTGCAGAGCTCTGGAACAGGCAAATCGCGTATGGTTCACGAGATGTCTCGCTTCGTCTTCACCATTCCGTTTACATGTAATGCTGGACCATCTCCCCCAGCAGGTAGGTTGGCGTTCGTAGTCGCCTTCGTAATCGCCTTTCTGATCGCCTTGACTGCAGGCCACCCCGTTTACCCCGCTCCCGACCTCGACGTCTATAAGTACCTCGTCGCCGGCGCCCTTCAGAGAACGAAGGAAGAGGTGGAATTGCGATACAACTGTTTCCTCTCAGTATTCTTTGCGTGTGCGCGGTCGTGGTTGGTCGTGAACTGTACCGGCATGCGGTATCACCAGAAGGTTCATGCCTGGAATTTCTTCTTGGCGGACTCGAGGGTAGAAGCGTACAAGGCCGCCGTCCTCCATCTTGAACGGAGCAACAAGGCATGTGTCTCTGCCTTGAGTATTGAGGCGGGGTCTCTGACGATATCGCGCTTAGATTGTGGACGCGACAATCGAACTGCAGGCATTGCTGAAGGTCTTGAAAGGGACACATGCCGATCAGCACCCCTCCACTCTCAATCAGGTGCCACCGCTCTTCACACGTCCTTTCGCCAAGCAACGGCTCGACGAAGCTCGGGAAGCTCCTGACAATACGCCCGAGCTTCCACCTGACTTGAAGGCGACCAGGGTTGAGCTCGTCGTGTACTTCGATGAGTCCCATAGCCTGACGAATCTGGTGCTGGCGGTTGACACGAGCCAAGCCACGCCCGAAGCCGTATTTCAGCAGCGCGATGCAGACAGCCCGAAATCGAAGGACCAGCCGACTGTGTTGTGGCGGTCGAAGACCGCATACGACATTCTCCTGTCAGTCTTGAACCGATTCATCGACGTGTCGTCTTTCTTTGGTATTTTCTTGTCGACAACCTCGCATATCACGGAATTTGCCCCTCCAGCCATGCTGGCTCCATCGGAGCGCCAAGCTGCAGCGGTCAGCAAGCACTTGCAAGCCCCGTACACCGCCGTCTCCTTCGACTGCGAACCAACGCTTGTCTCTTCCAAGCTCGATCTGGACGTCGTCGCTTCTATCACTTTTATGGCCAAATTCGGGCGTCCTCTGTAAGTCGCTTCCTGACTCGCTTCACGTCGCTCATCGTTTTTCAGATTCTGGACCCTACTCAAAGCGGGCTGGACTGAGGACAGCATTGCGACCTATGCGTCCCAGAAACTCGTTGGGCGTACAGACTCTACTGTACGCCCTGCACACCTCGACGATTCTGACAGCGTTGCCGTTCTCGACGTTCGCCTTTGCTTGGACTTCGCCCAGAGGCGTAACGACCCGACCAGCCTTCAGGCAAAACTTATCTCACACCACATGCGCCTTGTCTACACCGTGCCAAGGCATAGAGAGTTTTTCATCTCCGGTTACTCCAGCGAGCCCATACTGGCAAACGTGAGTTTGGCAACTGCGCATGCCAGAGGTTCGACTGACACAGAACGCAGGCTGCTGGAGAGGTCATGCGTGCTTGGATGAGCGATCCGGAGCCGAAGCGGTGGAAGCCTGAAGAGGCCTTATCGTCGCAGTGGCAGAATGGTTGGATTGACCTTGGTACTCGCGGAGAGGTCGTCGGTCGGCTCCTGCTCACGCTCGCGTACGATCGGGCGACTTCCAGTTCGAAGAGTCACTTCAGGAACGGATGCACGGTGCCTGAATTCTTGACTGCGTTATTTGCTGAGCAGTTTGCGAAGGAGGTATTAGAAGCATCTCCGGACAACGTCGCTCCGCTGCAGGGGCACAAGCCCGTTCCTCTCAGTGTCGCTTTCAAAGACTCGGTCATCCGCTTCACCCATTGCGTCAGACTAGGCGATGCGTCCGGATTGACACCAATCGGCCTGTGCGCCGCGTTCGTTCGCGGCATGGCGTTCATTGGACAGACCAACCAACCGCTTGTTGACTTCATCGTTCCTATTCTGCTCGACCGCAAGCAGCCTATCTCGCCGGATAATATGTCTGCCCTCCTCGTCCAGTTCAAGCGCCGCCTACGACAGGGTGGCCGGAACAAGTACGACTTCACAGTGGAGGAGCTTGGGCTGTTCGAGGAAGCACCGGGGAGTCGTCGGCCGTACATCACTTTCGTCATGGAGCTCGGCGTCTCATCCAAAGCTCCGTCGTCGCCGTCGAAGTTTATCGTCCCTGCGGGCCCGACACGTTCATCACCCCGTTCATCGTCTCCTAACCCTCACCCTCGCTACAACTTCCGGGCGTACGGCTGCTCGAACACGGTGTATCAAGTCATCGAAGCGGGCGCCAAAGACACGTACGCTGCTCTGCTTGCGAATCGCAGCTTATTGCAGGACCACCCGTATGACTGGACGCGCGCGCAAATCTGGAATATGAAGCCACTATGGGTTTCTGGCCAGCAAGGGGATTTGACCGTCAACTCGTATAACTGGATAAATGTGGAGGAGGAGGAGGAGGAGAAGAAGGCATCTCGCGGTGACGATGCGCCCGATCCACGCGAGACGGTCGAAGTCAGCGTTCCTTTCGCGGAGGGAGCGGATTAATGCTCCAGCTGGACTCGTTCTTGAATGCGTGCTTTGGATCCATGGTGTCACGTACTTTTCCGCGTCATTTCTCGTATATACAGTACATGAATATTTCTCCATACGCGAATGCACAGGCTGTCATGCACACGGTGCTGTGAACTTCAACAACTATGACAGTGCAACGTTCAATGTTCAGGACATTGCAGTGACGACTCTACACCGCGCTACAAAGTCAAGGGCGGCACGTCCAGAGAGACAGTGGTCCGCACCAGTGCCAGTGACCGCTCGTTCTGGCCAGAGCGCAAGAATTCTCAGTCACCAAGATATCGTGTTTGAAGACTGTCGAGACAAACGGGTAATGGGGCGTAAATAAATCGTATCTACATTGGGGGCGTCACATAGATATCGGCGCGACAGGCGGTGGGAACGGCTTGCTCGAGGAGGCCAGACATCAGGGGTCGTTTGGCGAGTGACAACCCCACGAACACGAAGACAAGCTTTGCTACAAATGCGGATCAGGCAGGCGACAGTCCGAGATGCCACGCCAGGTGGGTGGATGGTATCTGTGTGGATAGCACGACAGCGAGGCGGCAGAGCGGATCGATAGCAAAGCATAGGATGGGTTCAGTGTGGGGTTGGGCATAGATGGGCGGATGGATGTGATGCTGATGTCGAGGTGTGGGAGATGGAAGAGGGTAGGTTCGAGCATACGTTCCCGCCGGGGGAGTGGGCGCCGTAGAGGTTTCCTATCGTGTTGTTGAGTTTTATTTTCTACGATTTTCTTTCTTCGGCTCGTCGAGTTCGTGCGGTTCTGAAGATTCCATAACAGATAAATAGGCGTAGATGGTGTGCTGGTCCTCATGGTCGGTTCATGAATCATGCCTTGACACCGATTCCGCGGGAGGCGGCGGGCGTCTGACCAGACGTAACGCGACCCTTTGGACGAGGACGGGAGATCCTGAGCGATTCGGTGGGACTAGGAATACACCGTGTCAGTGGGAATCGGGAGACCGATGCGTGCACACATACCTCATGAGTACGACGCCGGACGGGGGTGCATTCTCCTTGTTGGACGACTTAACTTCTTTTGGGGTGGACCGCTTTGACCAACCCAATGCATTCCTGCGCGTAGCGCTCGGCACGCGTTGGCGTGGCGCAAGCACGGGTTCAGGGACTGCAGGAACTGAGGGCGGATTATCAAGGAACTCGAAGTGGAAGGGCGAGAGCGGGTTGACAGCCGCGAGAGCAGGCGCAGGAGTATTGGCCTTTTTCGGCTTGGGCTTGAGTTCGGTAACTGGCGGCGGCGAGGCGATGTTCGTCGAAAGCTCCTGGAGGATGCTCGTGTTGGTCATGTTGCCCGGATGGACGTTCTTTGGCGAGACAGTAATTGTGTACGTCCGGCCGTAGGGCGAGGCGCGAGAGCGGAGACTGACGCGGCGCTGGCGCATTTCAAAGGGCAGAGGAAGGTACGTCTTCTGCGAGTGCTCTAGCATCGCCTTCATCCCGGCTGGGTGCGACGGCGGCTGAAACGCTGGTCCTCGCGTCAGCGGGGAAGAACTCTGCAGAAATAGAAAGGAAACTTACATTGCAGTGCGTGAATGCTCCACGGGGTGTCATTCCACAGCTTCCTGCTGGTCTCGACCTCTTCGTTTGCCTCCCTATGGAGCTCATAGTAGCGCCGCAAAGCTTGCAACCACGAGTCCTCATCCCAGTCCAAGGCATCGATGTCTTGGTCGACAACAACGACCGAGTGATCAGCGTGCGCAGGGGGTGGGAACATGAAGCTGGCATCTGGCCTCGCACTCGTTGGCGACGATGCCTCCTCCTGAATCGTCTCGATCATCGAGTTGCTGCGCGAATATTGCGAGTACTGCGAGACGCGGCGACGATGTCCTTGGCCGCGTGGGCGGAGACGCGCACCTGGAACATCGAGAGACGAGGAGTTCGCTGACCGTTCCATCACAAGTTTCAGGCGCTCGATATCGATACTGGACTGAGAGTCGTTCGAGGAGCCAGAGGATGAACCAGTCGACGGAGACAGAGGCGGCGTGTCGGTGCCAGAGACGGCTGGCAGGAGGATCGTGGCCGGACGGGAGCGTGATACGGGCATGGGACGGCTGAACACAACCGAGACGTCCGCTGAAGTCATGTCCTCGCCTTCGGCACTCAGACAGCTCAGTTCCAAACTGTCGCGTGAAAGAGTCCCAGCTTGTGCCTTGAGCATCCGTTCTGGACCGAACTTGTACGAAGGCTTCTCCACAATGCGCGAGCGCCCCTCTGGTGAGGAGACTCGTTCAGGAGATGAAAGTGGGTGGACCTCGTAGCCGCTCTCGTAATCGTGCTGCATCCTCCGGTTGCGCACGCCCAGGGGCGATGCATCGACCAACGAGCTGAGCGAGGCGCGTCGAACATGTCCGCCACCAAGCATAGTGAACATCGTCTCGTCCTCCTTCGTGCTATCACCAGAGCCTACGCTGTTGCTGAGAGCTGAGTAAGGCCGCAGGTGCCCGTGACCGAAAAGATTGCCTTGCATGCCAGCATTCGCGTCGCCGTAACCGAAGATGGACTCGGAGCTGGAGCTGACGCTTGAGCGACGATCCGACTCTTCAAACAGGCTGTCCACCGAGGTACGTTTGGTCTCGAACGACGGCTTGATGGTTGCCATGCGGCGTTCACTCTCGGCGTCGCTCGCAACACTCTCTGGCGGAGATGCAGCGATAGACGTCAGCGGGAGGCCAGCCGATTCGAACATCTTGTCACCGACGCCAGGGCGCCCAAGCCGGACCATAGAGAACTCGCTCATGATGCTGTCGCGCGAGGGATCCTGCCGGTGTCGTGCCCATGCAGCCCGCCCGCCGTTAGCTCCCAAATTCCCGTAAGCCAAGGCCACCGAGTTCGCGCTGTTGGTTGAGTCTGAGCGCTTGTGACCTGTGCGCTGATACATCGAAGGAGGCGGGAACGAGGGCATTTCCGAGTTGGACCAGACAGACGTGTTGCGCCTGTGGTGAGTGCGCCAGACAGGAGCAGACCGGAAGTAGAAGCTGGAGCGGTCACTATCGACAGATGGGTTGCGAACATGACCCCGGCGGAAGTCGAAGGTGTCGTCCATGGCCACAGATGCTTCGTCGGCTGCCATCATGTGCGCAGGACCAAGGTTGAATGGGTCAGGCTTGCCGCCGTTGAGCACAACACCGTAGTCGCTGACCGAAGCGATACTGATCTCCGAGATCTGCCTCGCATGCGGACGCCGGCGAGAGGATGGCGGCGGCCCAGCAGCGCGCTGCGCAGACATGCCGAATTCCCACTTGTTGCGAATATCGCCGAACGTTGGAAGACCTTGGAAGCTGGCCTCGGACGGGCTGTGGCCATGACGTCCGCGCACAAGAGTCTGGTAGGCATTCTGCCGTGCCTGACGCTTGGACGCAGTATCGCACTCCGAGATCGAGCTGAGCCGCTCGCGCACGGCCTTCTCAAACGAGTGAGGCAAGGGCTGCACGTGGGAGATGATAGACTTCATGACGCTGTCATCACTGTTGTCGGACATGGAGGCGGCGCGGACATGCTCGACGTGTGCCGGGGGAGGAATGATGTCTCCGAGCGTCAGGTTATGGTCGACAGAGAAAAGCGAGGGCTTATGCTTCGGCGCCGAAGCCGACGTCGGGGATGAGTTGCCGAACCTGAACGAACGGTTCAGTTCGACGTTCGACGGGTGGGACAGCCGCGGCTGGATCTGCACACAGTCGTCCTCGCGGTCCTCATCGCCCTCGCTGGAAGCGCCGCAATCTGTCTTCGTCGTGACCTCGACTTCCTGCAGCGACTCCGCGTCAAGGCCGTCCAGAATGTTGGGCTCTGGGACGCTCCTGCTTGCTCCCGCAGACGGACGAAAGGCAAGAGGGATTGGCGGCACGGGTGGGACAAACGAGACGTCGAAGTTGAGGCCGGACATCTTCGCAGGCGTCTGGAAGGCAGCTTCGAGCTGGTCCACGAAAGTGCCATCTACGCGAGCAGACTGACTGAGGGAAGCAATCTCGCCTGCAAAGACCGCCTGAGTAATGTTGGCCTCTGGGTAGAAGAGAACGTACCTGTGAAGTCGAAGCTCTTCTTTGTATCCTCTGCCGACTCTGTAGGGCTCGCGGCGACTACCTCGTGTCCTTCCTCGCCAACGAAGGCTTGAAAAACCGGAATGGAGATCCTTCGGGGAATGGGAAGGTTCAACGTACCGGCAGGTGTCGTTGCAGGGGTCGGAGGCGGCATGGGCGGCGGTGGGCCAGGACTGGGCGGCGTCGGGCGGGCGACAAGCTGGCGCGAGAGCACCGCGCCTGAGTCAGGCTCGAGAGATGGCGACGGGAATGCAACAGTATTCTCCGCCGAGCTGATAATGGTCTGCAGCTCGTCCGGTACGTCGCTATCGCCCTCGTCAAGCTCTACGTCGCCCGTGGAACCCATGCCAAGGGTACCCTTCATGCCCAAGTTGCGACGCTGGTCAAGGCTGATCTGCCCAGACGCCTTACGAGCATGGCCCTTCTGCGGAACAAGCGGAACGAGGCTCGAAGACTTGCGCACGTGTCCGCATGCGCGTGTCGAAGGAGGGGTCGGTGTGTCCGGTGCGGCACTTGGAGTGCGCAGCGTCTTGGATGGCGGGCGCGAGATGCCAAACGTCGAACCGGGTGGAAGTTTGGGAGAAGTTGAAGTTATGTCGTGAGAAGCAGGGGTGGGCGTCGCCGTCTTGGAGGAAGACGGGGTCGACTTGGTCGTCGTCGTCGTCGTCATCGTAGGGGGCGTTCTAATCGTACCATCGTTCTTCGGGGTCGTTCTTGATGAAACAAGCTTCTTCTTTACAATCGTCGGGGACATGTTATTCACATCGTTGCTCAAGGGCGGAACATTCAAACTTGAAGTGGACGGCGCCTGGTCGTCCTTGCGTAAAAGGTTTCGTGAAGGTCGTAATGTCTTCGCCTTGGTGGCCGGCGAAAGTGCCGGCCGAGGCGGGGGAGGAGCCAGAGGCTGGATGGGGGGAGGCGGCGACTCGGGACGCGGCGGGAGCTCTGGGGTAGAGAAGATGGCAGCGAGCATCTGCGTCGAACGACGCTTGAGAGTACCACGGAGTGTGTTCTGCGATTCCGTGGTAGGCGTCGCAGGCGCAGCAGCGGAAGTCTTCGACAGCGAGCCAACAGACCGCAACTTCGGTAGAGCCTCACGAGTGCCGAGCGCATCCTTCTTGAGCTGGGAAGGAGACATCGGCAGCGGAATGATCGGTTGGCCGATGACAGAATGCGATGTCTGAACAGTCATGGTAGTTGCTACGCCGGAGTGGCGCTTCGACGGCGTGCGGCTCTGCGCGTATGGTCGCAGCGACGTGATACTAATCTGATGGCCACGGCCGCTCTGAGGGCTCGTAGGCTGCTGCGGGTGAGAGGTCTTCGGAGTACCGGGCACGGAAGTCACGATGCTCGATAGACCCATTGTCGCTGCACGTCGGATCGGGCTACCACGAGCAGATGGTAGTGGCTCGGTCAAGTCGTCTGCGCTGAAGCGAGTTCGGCTGGTGTGCGGGGTGCTGTCCGGAGTGCGAAGGTCGAGGCGGTTGATAAGCGATGCGAGGTCAGAGGTAGCAGCGTTGAGAAGGGCCAAAGCTACGAGCGAGTTTGTCAGTACATTCATCTGCCAGCATGAACGATACGCACGATCTTCGTCCATCAACGCTGCTCGATGGCGTTCGCCCAGCAACTGCTCGCTCATCGGCCGTGGACGGTTCTTCTTAGCGGGAGTATCGTGAAGAATCATCGGGTCTTCCTCAACCTCCATGATGGGCGGTGTCGGCGGCTGCGGGTCCAGCGACCAGTTCGGGTGCCCTCCGCGCTTCGACGACTCCGGGCTCTCGGAAAAGCTCTTCGCATACATGACGGCCATGTGCAGTTCGCTCTGTGCACGCGTCAAACTCGGCGGAGTCGGCGGTGGAAGTGAGCTCGAGGCTGCAGGCGTGTTCGGGTCGCTCCAAGTCGGGAGTGCACCGCGTTTACGCGCGTCAGAGTGAGAGTGCGTGTCACGCTTCGAACCCTTGTCCTTCTTGCTTCGCTCGGTCTTGCTGTCGGTCGAGCTGCGCTTCGTGCTCACGGTGCTGCCCGATACCCGCCGAGTCGCGTCGCGGACGGTATCCATGACGCTGGGGTCCCAGCGAACGCTCGAGCCTGTTGAGACGCGGCGCGGATCCGCGCTCCCGCCGCTTGCGCTCGAGAGTATCGACTCTGCGCCGGTGGACTGCTTGTTCCTCCTCGGTGCAGCCGTAGACTCGGTCGACAGACGTTTCGTATC
Source organism: Exidia glandulosa HHB12029 (assembly GCA_001632375.1). Lineage (NCBI taxonomy): Eukaryota > Fungi > Basidiomycota > Agaricomycetes > Auriculariales > Exidiaceae > Exidia > Exidia glandulosa. Next base: position 80,494 of record KV426009.1, read on the forward strand.
AAGCGCCATGGCACTCGAGACGGAACCCGTCTTGCTGCTCTTGCTCGACCGCTTCTCCCTCTTCGCCGTATCCCTCTTCGACGACGACTCCTGCTTGGGGTTCTCCTTGTCGTCACCACCGCGGAGCTGAGCCCAGGATCCAAGCCGTGCGAGCGACTTGACTGAGCGCATCGCGCGGATGGCCAAAGAGCCGTTCTTGTCCGGTGCTCCTGGAACAGACGGCGGTGCAAGATACGCCCCAGAGCCGAAGGACAGCGTGGCAGAGCGCTGGGACGGGGCAGGCGCAGGATGAGGGTCGACAGTAAGACCGAAGGTTGGTGTCGCGGGCCGCGTTGGAGGCGGGATGCTCGAGGGGAAGATAGGGTGAGCCGCGAACGGGTCGGGGTTCTGCACGCTTGGAGTAAGAAGGCTCGCAGTAGAGACGGCGGCGGTGGGAATGGACATGAGCAGACCCGCATCAAGCGAGTGCGTGCGCTGCGTCGGGGGTCGTCCACCGGTGGACTGTGGGACTACGGATGCCGACAACGAGCGGAAAGGACCAGGGGCTAGAATGGTGTCAGCAAGGGAATGAGCAGCTTAACTTCACGTACACTTTGAACGTCCGCGTTGTTTCTCGTCCTTCTCCTTCGAGTCTCTGCGTCCACGTCCCATTGTACGCGTCCACCAGTTGCTCTTCTCCTCCCCGTTCTCCTTGTTCTCTTTCGTCTTCTCCTTCGGCGGCTCCTTCACCTTCTCCGCGACCTGCTGCGCGGCAGAGTCGACATTGAGCGACCAGCCAATGTCACCCAGAGCGACACGGCTCTTCTTCCGCTGAACGACAACGATCTCGCCGATTTCAGGGTCGTCTGCTGGGTCGACGTAGATGTCAAAGCTGCGGCTCGTGTCACCGTCCGCGCCGACGCGGCGCATAATGTCGGATATGTCACGGCCCTTCTGAGCGTCCTTGTTCTTGGAAACAAGCAGGCTCAGCTTGGAGCGCTTCGGCACGAGCTTTGCGCGGGGCTCCGAGCTCTGGCGCGGGGCGAGGGGAGAGCCCGAGGTGCTCGACTGCGCGGGCGTCGCGGTGGTGAGGCGGATGGTGGGAATAGCGGGCGGTGCGGGCGCTGGCGGTGTGCCGAACGCGGCATATGGATTGTGGGGTGGTATGTATGATGGTTGTGGCAGCGGTGTTGCTGCGTTGCGTGGGGTCGCTGTGGCTCGTGCAGGGAGCAAGAGCTCTGATCTCCGCGAGTACGATGCCATGTCTGCCGCGTCGTCACCGAATGCCGCAACCAAGATAACGTCGTAAAGTAACTAGAGTTTTCTTGAAGTCGAGTATCGGTCGTCGCAGGACGTGACGGTCGTGGTCGTCGCGAGTCGTGGGGGTCAAGAAATTTCGCTACGCGTTTCCTACCTCTGCTATAACGCGATCAGAAATGTAATAGGGGACGGACAATGGACGCACTTGGGATCACTGGGAGCCGTGTGGCTGGTTCTGGATGCTCTTCTGCGCGCTGATCTGGCGCGACAATGTGCGCTCAATAATGAGCCCGGCGACGCTGGCGGGCTATTAGTCCTTGTAATCGAGAATAAAGCAGATATGCGCACAATCCTTGCCGCGATCGCGGAAGATGCGCGTCGGCCGCTGCTGTCACACAACCTCAACCTGGCCGAAAACGTCGTCAGCGCCGACCGCGGTGCCGAACCAAACAGCCAGACGCGGCGCTCACCTAGGCTCTAAACCACGCTGCTGTCGCTGCGGACGGTGGAGAGCTGGCTGATAACTTGACGCGGTGTGCGTGTGCGGACGGGAAGAAGGAGCAACACCGGTTTGGTCCCGCGCCGCCGAACTTCAACATCCGGTTGATCCGACTCGCGTCAGCACGTGACATGACATGTCGCGTTGTTCTCGAATCGTTGTTCTACATTTCCGGCAGGTTTCCAAAGAGATGATTGCAATACATCAGCTTTGTTTTCTAGTTCCTTAGGTAGACACGCCGTTCTGTGTTTTCCACTTCCGTGATCTTGAACGTTGGTCGATCACCGCGTTCCACTTGTGTTCACTGATCACCGCATCTATCCTCACTGTGAGCAAGTGAGACTACCAGCCTTCGCCGTCGTCGACAGCTGTAAGGTGACGCAGTATTCATTCGGCTATCAATGTTTGAACACTAGAACTGACACCAACGCATTGTCGACCAACGCTTGCACATTTGGACCCGAAAAAACTTTCTCCCCGCTCTCATGGGCCCTTCTTCGATGTTCAAGTGCTGCTGGACAGGATGTCCAAGCGTCAGCGCCACGGAGCATGAACTCGCAGACCACTTGTGTTCAGCACACGCGATGGCCGCGAACACGTTACTCTGCCGCTGGAAGAACTGTGGCAACGCTCTAAATCTTACAGACGGTATAAACTCAGCAGGGATGCAACATCTGCGTTGTAAGTCGGTGTCTGCGAAGGAGTCAGGGCTTGGGTGTAGTTGGTGAACTGACATTGCCCGAGTACACGCACAGATTGCACGTTTTAAATGTCCACACTGTGCAAAACGTTTCGCGGTCAAAAAGCAGCTGCAGAAGCATGAAACGACTCACGTCAGCCCCTCGCGTCCGGGGCCGATGGAATTCGAAGAGGACGAGGAGCGAGATTGGTCCAGTCCGCCGCGCCAAGTTCAAGAACGCCCTCCGTCGCCGGCGCTCTCAGATCTTACGACTTTGACGGACTCTTCAGACGAGGGCTCTCTGTCCTCCGAGGAGTCGAATGCAGCACCCGCACGGAAGGTTCAGCCCACCGCGCCCACTACAGTGCGTCTACTTCACTGCCGCTGGAGTCCGTGCAACAAGACGTTTGCGGATGGTGCGGCGTTACTATCCCATCTGGAGGACGACCACGTGCAACCACAGCCTACTGGCCGAGCAAAATGCGGGTGGTCCTCATGCCGAAGAGACTGGGAGCGGCGCTGGGAGGTAAAGCGGCATGTCCAAGGTTCGCTCTTCATTTCATTTGCTGTCAAAGACGACGGACCCCTAACGTTTATCGCGTAATCCAGCCCATGTGAGAGATAGCGTCGGATATGCATGCACCGTACGTCTCTTGCTATGATTTATTGTCATTTCACGTCGGTTTAGATATGCGGTGACGGGTCGTTCACGAACGACTCGGCGCTCAGCAGGCACATTAACAAAGCGCACGCATCCGTCGCGTCAACGCAGCCTTCAGGGCCGCTCAAGCGCAGTCGCGAGGAGGTCAGCGGCGTCAGCGCCCCCAAGCGCCCAAGAATTGATCAACGCCCCAGTCCGTCGCCACCGCGTCGTGAGTGTCAGTACTGATTCATGTTGCGGAGCGAGAATATTAATTGTTACGAGCGTAGTGGCTCTGAGTCCTGCGGCTGGTATGGAGCAGCATGGCATCGTACCCAGTCTGCCTGCCAGTGCCTCCGCCAGCGGTTCTCTCCCCTTCAGACCGACGGTACCGTCTCATACCCAAAACGACGTAAGAATCATTTTTCCATCCATAGTTCGATACCTCACACAGTCCGTTAGCCTATCTCCCGTCCACAGATCCAGAGGATGATGGAAGAATACTTCGAGCGCGAAGTGCACGTAAGCAGCGGATGATCGTGTCGTCGTCTTCTTCACTCATGAGGACTACTAGAAACTGAAGAAGACAGAGCTGTCCAGCTCGGAGAGAGGGACTGAGTCGCAGGGAAATCGTCAGATCGCGGAATGGGCCAATCTGTACTATGAAGAGTACGACCAAATGTGCGACCAATAAAGGTGTATGCTATTCTTGTCTCACAGTTGGGGACGTTCGTCTAAGGTATTCAGAGGTTGCTGTCCGTGCGGAGAAGGTGGCTATTAGCCGGTTTGGGAGGGCTGAGGAACTTTTCTTCGAGCTTGGTCTGAATAATTTTGTTAGTTTCCTGCGATATCAAGAAGTTGGAGACGTACGCCATCCGGTGCGACGAATGGACCCTGCGCACCCGCAACGTGGAAGATGATGCGCGTCCATTCCGAGCTCGAGGGGTTCTCCCAAGCATGCATCGTTCCGCGCTGCACGATAACCTCACCCTCCTCGACCTTCGTGGTCGAACCGTCGTCGAGGTGCATAACGACGGTTCCCTTGAGCACGATACCGTAGTCAAGAGAGACCGTGCGGTGCAGCGGGGAGATAGCACCGGGAGGAAGGTCCACGACTCTGCACGAGAACGCGCGTTCAGCTCGTCAGCCATCTTACGCACAAGGCACGCACGACAAACGCGAGCCGTCACTCAGGGCAGTCTTGTCGGCCTCATAGCCCTCGGCAGCGAGATCGCGCTCATCATTCAGCTCGTACTGCGGCTTGTCGACGGTCCAGATGGTCCCAAAGCGAGGGCCGGCTCCGGTCGGCGCCCTGGCTTTGAGTTCGATTCCAGAGTCGTCGCGCACGACTGACTGGGCGCTGTCGCCTTTATGACCGGTGACGACGCGACGCAATGGAGGCAGCGGCTGTGGGGTAGAGGCCATGGTGGTCTGAAGTCAAGTGATGAACGGCGGTGGCAGCGCTGGGAGCGGCGGTGCGTCGCCGAACGCCGTAGTACCCCTATCTCCATTTACTCCGAAGCACCATCGAAGTTCCGCTGCAAGCGAGATCCCGCGACATTCCCCAGGGCTCCTGAGAGCCTTCGGCGCGCGTGGGTTGTCATCACGATGAGCATTCGAACGCGCAAACTCTTCGATGCACAGCCTTTTTAGGCATTCCAGCTTACCTAAATTTGACGGTTTCTTTGCCTGACGGCTATACAGGGAGGTATAAGAAGGAGACCCCCAACTCCCATCGTAACAGTATCTATCTCCCCCGAGTTGTCGACCTCATACTCTCGCACATCCTCTTCACCATGCCAGTCGATCTTGTTGAGATGATCAAAGAGGGCGGCGTACCGAACGGCTTCACCAACGTCAACTATGTCGCCAACGGCGAGGGCGAACTCATCCAGCTTGGACCCATCAACATGCGCATTCTTGAGGACGGCTCGCGCACCGACAACCGCTTTGGTGCCGTTCGCTTCGTCATTCCTCCCAAGACGCCTGGACCACCGCAACACATCCACATCATGCATGACGAGACCTTCGTGCGCGAGACTACTGCTCCCAGCAACCATCATACTTGCTGATTATATTCGCAGTTTGTCGTGAAGGGCGTAGCCCGCTTCGACACCGGCACCACGCACGTCGACGCCACGACTGGAGATTTCGTCACGGTGCCTCCCCGCTCCATGCACACGTTCAGCAACCCCTTCGATGAGCCCGCGGAGATGATTTGCACGTTCACTCCCGCATACTACGTCGAGTACTTCCGCCTCCTTGCCAGGGCCGCGCAGTCGGGTCAGAGGTTGACTCCAGCAGACATGACCGCGGCCATGGCGAACTACGCGACGCTCCCTGTAAAGCCTT
>KV426009.1:86002-139529 GCA_001632375.1 Exidia glandulosa HHB12029
CCGCGCTGCACGATAACCTCACCCTCCTCGACCTTCGTGGTCGAACCGTCGTCGAGGTGCATAACGACGGTTCCCTTGAGCACGATACCGTAGTCGAGAGAGACCGTGCGGTGCAAAGGCGAGATAGCACCGGGAGGAAGGTCTACGACTCTGCACGAGAACGCGCGTTCAGCTCGTCATCCATCTTACGCACAAGGCACGTACGACAAACGCGAGCCGTCACTCAGGGCAGTCTTGTCGGCCTCATAACCCTCGGCAGCGAGATCGCGCTCATCATTCAGCTCGTACTGCGGCTTGTCGACGGTCCAGATGGTCCCAAAGCGAGGGCCGGCTCCGGTCGACGCCCTGGCTTTGGGTTCGATTCCAGAGTCGTCGCGCACGACTGACCGGGCGCTGTCGCCTTTATGACAGGTGACGACGCGACGCAATGGAGGCAGCGGCTGTGGGGTAGAGGCCATGGTGGTCTGAAGTCAAGTGATGAACGGCGGTGGCAGCGCTGCCGCGTCGTCGGAACGCCGTACCCCTATCTCCATTTACTCCGAAGCACCGCTGAGGACGAGATCCCGCGACATTCCCCATGGTTCCTGAGAGCCTTCGGAGGACCCCCGAATATCCTATCTGAGGTTGTTTCCAATGTCCGTCACTTGCACGCCGGCCGAACCGGCACAGCTGCCGGCAAGTGCACACTGCTGGTGGGTGGCCCCCTGACGTGCGACAACCGTCTGAACGCGCCAGGGGTTCAGCTGCAGCCGTTCTCTTTCTACAGACCTTTTTTCGAATTTTTTTGGTCCAAAATGTCCGTAATGTCCGCACAAATCGGCACTTTCCGATAGGAATCGGCAAGATCCGGGAAACAACATCTAAAGGGATATTCGGGGGTCCTGCCTTCGGCGCGCGTGGGTTGTCATCACGATGAGCATTTGAACGTGCAAACTCTTCGATGCACAGCCCTTTTAGGCATTCCAGCTTACCTAAATTTGACGGTTTCTTTGCCTGACGGCTCTACAGGGAGGTATAAGAAGGAGACCCCCAACTCCCATCAGTATCGATCTCCCCCGAGTTGTCGACCTCATACTCTTACACGTCCTCTTCACCATGCCAGTCGATCTTGTTGAAGTGATCAAAGAGGGCGGCGTACCGAACGGCTTCACCAACGTCAACTATGTCGCCAACGGCGAGGGCGAGCTGCTCCAGCTTGGACCCATCAGCATGCGCGTTCTCGAGGACGGCTCGCGCACCGACAACCGCTTTGGTGCCGTTCGCTTCGTCATTCCTCCCAAGACGCCTGGACCACCGCAACACATCCACATCATGCATGACGAGACTTTCGTGCGCGAGACTACTGCTCCCAGCAACCATCATACTTGCTGATTATATTCGCAGTTTGTCGTGAAGGGCGTAGCCCGCTTCGACACCGGCACCACGCACGTCGACGCCACGACTGGAGATTTCGTCACGGTGCCTCCCCGCTCCATGCACACGTTCAGCAACCCATTCGATGAGCCCGCGGAGATGATTTGCACGTTCACTCCCGCATACTACGTCGAGTACTTCCGCCTCCTTGCCAGGGCCGCGCAGTCGGGTCAGAGGTTGACTCCAGCAGACATGACCGCGGCCATGGCGAACTACGCGACGCTCCCTGTAAAGCCTTATTGTGTTACGTAAGAATACGAGCTTGGATTACCGTCGTTTGCACAAGTTGCGGAGACCAGTTGTCAACGATTGCGCGAAATGTACCAAGCCCGAGTCGATCCAGATCTATCGAACAAGCGGCGATATTCCTTGCAACTTGCCATATGTAACAGTCCGGTGATCCAACCGTACTTTCAGGGAATCGTGCGACGTAGCCTCCTACTCACGGGGCGCTGAAACCCAAGATGACTGTGTATGCTCATTCGGCACAACGAAGGCAGGTCGTGGAGCAGCGGTAGACGCATGGAGTAAGGATAGACGCAGAGTATGTCACGAATGCCAAGCCATGGACGTGAATGGTGAGTCCACCTTATACGATAGATGCCAGACCAGAGGGGTTCAGAATTCGAGAGTCAACGCTAAGCATCATCACCAGCTAGTGTTGCACCGCAATTGCAAGAAAGGAGTGGAGAGTGAGGACTTCCTCCCGCTGTCAGCGCTGAAGGACGTGGTTTCCGCGAAACCACCGGGCTTTGCCAACGGAGGTTTCATGTTCGTCTCGCGCTTCATTCCCTTATGATACTTGTGTCTCTTTCACGACCACGGACGCTTCGTCCCGCGCTATATAACTGACGCACTCATGTTCCATTTCCCTCGTCCTCGCTGTACTGAACCGCACATTAGGTACTTAGATTTCCCGTCTCGTCCTCGCTGTACTGAACCGCACATTAGTTGTGCTCGATTTTGTCGCACCCTCCGTCCCACCCCTCATGTTTCCTCTTGGTTTCACTTTTGTATTGCGCATTCTTGTATTCTACTTCGCCTGCGCCGGCTTGAGCTCGCATCCCGCGCGCGAGAGAGCGTCGGCGACCGAAACACGACTGTTTCTCGCCCATCCCGAGTGCAGCAAAGCCGCTGGACGCGGACCGGATGCCCGGAGTTGGAGACAGGCTTCGCGGCTCCTAGGACGACCGGCGGCAAATGACGCGCCAGAATTATCCCTTTCTCGTCGTCGTCGCCAGTCACGATGAAGGGCGTCGGCACCTGGCGCAAGCGCGCGTCCCGCTCGATCATCGCGGTCAAAGACTATGTGGTCGAGGCTGCGCCCAGTTCTCCCAGCTGGAACAGCGTCGCCGCGCTACTGCCAGGCTGGTCGTCCGACGACAACGATCAGGAGACCGCAGACGACCGCGTTCTACTGTTTCCAGGCTGGGCTGCGCGCAAGTACAAGCAGACATTTGACCCAGAGGCCGAAAGTAAGTGGTGCAGACTGTGGCCATCGTCGGCGAGCTCGCTGACGACGCGCAGGCCAGTTCACCATCGACGTCTACGTTTCCGGCTATGTGGCCAACTTTACGAGACCAGAAGCGGCGACCAGATCCCAGAAAGCCTTGATGTACGCAGCTCGAAGTAGGTGGGAAGAGCCAAAAGCAAATTACAGGTCCTAACGAATATCCGCGTCCAGATTATGCCACGCTGCCGAAACTCATCAAAGCCGCCATGCACCACGACCCAGAACCTGAACCCGAATCAACAGAACCTCGAATATCTATACACCTATCACCGTCGACGGAGGAGCTGCTCGCGACGAAGAAACTCCCCCCACGTCCAACAGAAATCACCGACGAAACGGAGCGGCTTGCGCTTGCTCAGATGTACGAGGATGAAACGGCAACGCAATTCTCTGAAGAGTCGCTTGGAGCGTCGCTGTTAACCGCAAGGTCGGACTCGTCTGAGGTGGAGCCGCCGCCTGCGATGGAGGGCCTGACCCAGGACGAAGTACGGCAACTGCACCTCAACCTCCACACCCGATTACGAGCGTTCTGGAGCACCCCTCTCTCCGGCCGTCTCGTCAAGCTCTCCCTGTTCATTGAAGGCGATGCCGACGAACCGCTGTTCGTTCAGCCGGTCCTGACGGATGCGCAGGGCGCTTTCGCCGTCCAGATCCATGTCCCATGGGACCGCATGCTGGCGCACCCGCGCGGCAAATTCGTCGCGCACGGGGACAAGACGGCTGCGCATTACATACGCGTTAAAGCCGACCTCCTTCCTGGGCCGGGCGGTTTGCCAGTCAAGAGCGAGCCGGACAGCGTCCTTCTGCCTCTTACGTACACTCGCATTCGGCTCATCTCGGATATGGACGACACGGTCAAGAGCTCGGAAATTCTGCATGGCGCACGCACCGTGTTCCGCAACGTGTTCGTCAAGAAGCTGGACGAGGTCATCATCAAGGAGATGAGCGAGTGGTATCAGGCGCTCTATGCGCGAGGGGTGCGCTTTCACTATGTCGTACGTCTTTGGCAGTCTTCATCGTACGGCACGCTCTGACAACGGCCAAGTCCAATTCTCCTTGGGAACTCTTGCCAGTTCTGAGCGAGTTCATCACTGTCTCAAATCTTCCGCAAGGATCGCTGAAGCTGAAGAACTACGGCGGTCCGCGGCAGTTCTTCTCGCGGGGAAGCGAGCCTGCAGGCGTGCGCAAACGTCAAGGCGTGCTCGAGGTTCTCGACGCCTTCCTCGACGCACAGTTCATCCTCGTCGGTGACACCGGTGAGCAGGACATGGAGCTTTACGCCTCGCTCGCACGCGACCGTCCGTTCCAAATCCTTGCGGTGTTTGTGCGCGACGTCACTAGCGCGTCCATCCTGCGCAAGATGGAGAAGGATAAAGAGGCGGCCGAGGCGAAGCGTGCCGATTTCGTCGAGAGGGTGCGGAGGGCGAGGGAGATGGTGCCACAGCATATCGCGTTCAGAGTATTCACCGATCCCGCGGAATGCGTCGAAGCGGAGGGAATACTCGATCGCTTAGAGATTGGATGACGACCTCGCACCCTGAGACTCTCGTACGTCGGACCGTAGCATTCTAGCATTTGCACATTGCATCACATATCATCGTTCGTTGGCAGAGACACTCGTGTACAGGTGTAATGACACAATCGACTCATGTAATGCGTACAACCATTGTTCTCCCTATGTGAAGCATCACCATCTAAGCACGGGAGCGACGAAAGAACGGCACGTACTCAAGGGGATTCATCGAGATTCCTCAATGCGGATGTCCGAAAGCCCCCACTTCAGACATCGCAGGCTACGACATAAAATCAATTGCCTGAACCATACGGAAACTTGGAGAACATACTAGGATTCTTATATGCGCAATCGCAGACCCATTCTCCGGGACCGCAGCTAACGCAGACCTCTGCACAATGCGGCGGCCGTGCGATAACGACGGTTGCAAGTGCAGCCAAAATGAGCGACAGAGAGAAACGCATGGTTGAGCGAGTGGATGCTGGGGACTGAGAAACCGTCGCAGTGGTTGTCTGCGTAGCATTTATGCGATGTGCGCTCGGTACCGCCGCCACTGCGGCTTCGGCGCCTTCTGCGAAGATGAACCACATCATAACCTGCCTGTCCGCAGTGACCGAACCGATACCGGGAATCGCAGTGAATCGCACACATAACACCGGCAACTCGTGTACAATCGCCGTACGCCTCGGAAGAAGCGCGAGTTCCTGGAGTAGGTGTCTCGTCGACGTCTACACCAGAGGACCTTACCTGCGAGTCTGCTATGAGTTGCCGTAAGTACTGAAAGCGGGGAGGATGTATCTCTGAACTTCGCAATGATTGACATCAGCTGCAAGATGTCCTTGGCGTGGATTCTGCCCGCAACGGGCAGTCTGACGTTCTTCCGTTCTTGATTAGCACGGTGACATCGAGCGTCGACGTGCGTCTACGGCCTCCTAACGCTTCCACTCCCACTCTCAGAGAGCTTGTTCCATGCGCTCACTTACAGCCACCGAAATTTCCACGGAATGCCATTACACCGTATTTCCAGTTACAGGGAGTATTGGACGAATTCGAAGCAGCGCATGCGACTCATAGCCGCCGGCGGTGGCCTGTTAACTCCTGAGGATTACTTCGGGCATCCTAGAACGGTATTAGTTCATTTCTGCGAGTCTCAGAGGTAGTAACGCACCGGGATTCTCAGCCTTGCATGCACAGACGGTTGATCCGTCGTCGCACAAGAGGCACACCTGCGGGCAAGCTGTGGGTGTCGCGACAGCGATGGACACGAGAGCGAGCAAGAGCGTTGCGACGGAGAAGCGCATGGTTTTAGCGTTGTGGCTGATCGGGGTGCTGGGGAAGGCAAGAATGCGACCTGTCTGTAGCCTTATATCCTGGATCGCTGCGGACGGCCGACGTCCATCTGACAGGTGTCAGAGGATCATTCCTCCGCAGTCCGGTGAATCAACTTCATTTTACAAGTCACAATAGCAGACGTACCTCAGGCACCTGTCTATTCTTAGATACTACCATTTTCCTACAGTCCTGGCAAGAAACTGTGGAGCTTGTTATCGCCCGCATTCAGTGTTCTTGAAAGCGCGGAACCCGCTTGCTACATTAATAGCATGAGACATTCGAGTTTACAGCAGGACAAGACATCAGAAGACATTGAGATGTGCCTCCACGGCGAGAAGGCGTCGTATCACTTGGGGTTTCCTTGAAGCCCGTCAATATACGCCCATACTCGGCCGTGGGTTTCACACACCAGTGTGGTCGCAACCGCACACAACAGTGCCATCAAGTCCAACACGACAGAACTGCGCACACGGAGTTGGCGTTGCCGAAGAAGCGGCCGCGAGAGCGAGCAAGACGACGGAAGGCGCGAACCACATGTTTAGCAACTGATGGAGGGACTGAAGAAGGATGAGACTTGAGAGACTCCGCCGCCATGTTCTTATACATGGCCCAACTGCGGAAGTTGTCCGAACCGCTTTGCTTCGACAGGTGATGAGCGGAGCGAGATCTGAGCGTTCATTTTACACATCGGACCAACCTCGGTGCACGATTTAGCCACCGCATTTTGCTATCAATAGATTTTGAAGCTCAGTCCAAGTCTTTGCTAGAGACTTAGCCTATTCATGCGCCTCTCATAGCTATGTTCATAGTGATCGGAGTATTGCTCAGGAAACTACGCGTATACGGACTTCGACTCATGTGGCACTCCAAGCACAATCCACTCAATCACTTCGCCGGACAACCTGATAATCGAGCGTCAGCACACGTCTTAACATTACACCCCGAGTACTCATGTGTACCTTTCTGTGCCGCACACGCGCAGAGCGTCGTTCCGTCATCGCATTCAATGCAGAACTGAGGGCACGCGTGCACTGGCGATGGAGTAGCCATCGCTAGCGATGCGAATGCGAGCAAGACGAAGGCCGGGATGAGACGCATTGAGAGCTGGTGGACGCTGATAGGCTTTAGTCGTTTGAAGACGCAGGGCGTAGAGCCTTTTATACATTCGTCGGTAGAAGCAAGTACTGCGCAGGCTGATGCAGTGCGTCGTCACATCACCCAGAATCAACCTCGAAACAGAACTGCGGGATTATTCTAGGGACAACGATTCTCGGATGAGAGATGTTGTTTGCTCGCTGTGTCCAACCGCGTGCGCCGTTTGGGTGTGGGGCGCTTATAACAACTCGTGTAAGTAGTGTCAGGTGCAGCGGTGAAACATCAGGCACATAATTCAATATCTGCGCAAGAGCATGATTATTCGGCTCAGAATCAGATAACGTATCATGATTACACGATCACTTCGGACATCCTGGGCACATGTCAGCGGGGCCCTTGTGACTTCCGCTGTACGCGTACCTTTCTCCTCCAACTCACATCCACAAACCGCTGTCCCGTCGGAGCATACTACACACAGATCCGGACAGACCTTCGGCGACGGCGTGGCGAAAGCAACGGCAGCGATGGCGAGGAGAACGAACGACGGTGAGAAGCGCATGTCGGGCTGAGGTTTACAGTCTGAACATTCCACTCTTTATGCATCCTTCATGAGCGGCAACACCAAGCGATGCTATTTCCTCAACTCGGCCAGGCACACTGTGCCGTGAAATCCGGAGCACTGCGGCCTTTGTCCGGCAGAGAGGGGTTCGACGCGGAGTCTTGTTTGTTCGCTTGTACGCCCACGTGCCGCCAGTGCGCTCATCACGGGCCCCGTTTCTCTCACATGGCATGACGTTGAACCCCGAAATTAAATTCAATCAAGTGGGGAATACTAAGTAATTACTGTAATGAGCGCGAGGGTGCGACTTTACGCCGGGCAGCCTGCATGTTCATTAGTTCCAAAGTCCACATCCGGGGTAGAAGAGTGATTCTGCATACCCTTGAGCGCCGCGCAGGCGCAGAGCGTCTCGCCGTTGTCGCACTCGATGCAGTACTGCGGGCAGCGCTTCACAAGCCCCTCTTCAAGCGAGCGCTTCGAGGGCGGGCACCTACACACCCAAATAAGTTTACAAACGCACAAATACAAGGGAGGACGTACGTCTGATGCTCGCAAGCACAAGCCCACGAGCCGTCCTCGCACTCGACGCAGAACTGCGGGCACGGCGACGGGTTCGCGAACGCGACGGCCGCGAGGGCGAGCACGACGAAAGAGGCGGCAGTGTTGAAGCGCATGACTAGTACTGGACTTGAAAATTGGCTGAGAGAGGGTGGGTTGACTGAACGTTTGAGAGCGTGTATTTGGCCCTGTCACTCTACAGTGCGTTTTATACCCTGTGCAGGTGAGCGAGGCGCCCACCGATGCGCGCCTTCTTGCACCGCTCCGCACCACGTAGTCGACAGATCGTACCTGCTTGTGATCATCTCCTGTTCATAATGAGCCACATGAGATAGGGTATTTATAGCGCGCAGCGGAGTTGACACGGTCGAGGCACATGAATTGCCACGACACTCGTGAAAATCCTTGATATAAGAGGGGGATATTGGATCCGTAAATACATGATGAATGATCTCTCACCTAACGCTACAATGGCCACGAGCAGACGGTCTTGACCCGTGGAAACGCGAAACATAGGCAGTGTCCAAGGCGCGCCCAAGCAGGAGGGTGCTCTCTGCTTCCAGGCGATCCGTGGCACATAACTTAGAGAAACGTGCGCGTCTACACGCAATATCTGCGTCGCGGCGCCCGGACGTGCCTAGCAAACTATGTGAGACCGTAAACATTGAACTGCGCGGAGGACACCACTCACCATGGACGTAGCACTGCTTCGCCGACAAACGTGGGGCCAGGCCAACACGCCTCGACATTCCCGCCGTATATGTTGTACCGCGACAGCCGCGACGGTGCTAGTAGATCGGCCACAGCAACTCTCCTTCTGGACCCTCGATTCGTATACCGCGCAGCGCGAGAGGCCCGAGCCATTTCGGGAGGAACTTGTTATGTCGATCCGACAGGTCGTACACCAGGCGCGGGTGGAGAAATCGGATGATGCGTACGTTCTCAAACAGCTCCAGATGTGTGAAGAACGCCTTATGATCTGTGCGGCTTGCCTGTTTATGACTGAAGCGCACGCCGACGCGTGTTATTGTGGACGGTAACCTCTCCGCGTTGCGGAGCCTGTGGTGCGACGAGTGGTCGAACACGATCTGTTCGAGCTGCAGGCCGCTGCGCAGGACGGTATCCCACACCACGCGGTTCGCGTTATAGAGAAACTCGACGGAAGTGATCCCGCGGTGGTGCGCGAGGAAACGCAGAAGGTACGAGCCGTCGTCGACGAGACTGACGAGGCCGAGCGTGATGTGGCGCAGTGCGGGGAAGTGCGCGCGCGAGAAACACGTCCCGGGCACCTCGTTCACCGGCACGCGCATCGCCTCGAGCTCGCGCGCGACGATCTGCAGCTCCGCGGGCTCGTCGTCGCCGGAACTCTCCTCGCTCGAGGACGTGTAGGAGGAGAACTCGTCGGCGGCCTCGGCTGGCGGGGTGAGCTCCACGACGCCGTCGAATACGCGCAGATGCTTTGCCTGGCGGAAGAAACGCGTGACGTGACGCGGGCGTGTGCGCGGGTAGCAGACCTCGGATGTGAGGATGCGGACGGACGCGCGGTTGAGATGGACGGCGGCCTTGATGCAGACGAGGTTGAACCAGTGCGGCGTGCGCGTCATGTTGGCCATGATGTGCAGGTTCGGGCACGCGCGCAGCAGGAGCGAGATCTGGAGCACGTACGCCGCCGCGCCCTCGTCGATCTCGTCATCAGCTATGTGCGGCACGTTCGAGACGCACAAGTCCAGCCTGCGCGTCCACCAGCCCCGAGCCTGGTCGCGCTCGAAAATGTCGAACACGTGCGGCGCGGGCGTGTCGTGCTCCGGGGAGGCGAAGCACGACGGCGCGCCAGGAGGGGCACCGCGCGGCGAGCAGACCGCCTCGCACAGCTGCGGGAGCCGCGCGAGGTCGGCGAAGGCAATGGCAGAGAACACGAAGCGCTCGGCGAGCACGCGCCAGGACGAGCAGACGGCGGCGATGGCGAGCTTGGTGGGCATGGTGGTGCGGATGGCGGCGGAGGTCTCGCGGTAGGAGCGGCTCGGCGGGTACGCGAAGAGCGAGGGCGCGGCGGTGTTGAAGACGTCGCGCTCGTAGGTGGCGTAGTCGAGGATGTCGAGCAGCAGCTCAGACGGCAGGCTCGCGATCGAGCTGGCCATCGTCGAAGAAGTGGACAAGGGTCACACGAGCGCGGTGAGCCATATGATCGTCAGGTTCAACTTGGCGCGACCATCTCAAGGTTCGGGCCCGGTCAACGCCGCTCCGTCCGGCCGCCGAACGGGTAAATTCTCATAGTCATACTCCCAGGACCTCCGCGGACAGTCAAGGTCGAGTCCGTGCTTTGTCAGCCGTACGAGTAGCTTTAGTACCGTAGCCCCTTGAGAATACCAGGAGGAGACGGCGACGGGGATCCAGGCCGCAGCGAACAGGGCATTTCAAATCGACGCTAGACCGTGAGAGGCTCCTGAGCAGAGGCAGTACCATCGTGGAAGTCCGTAGTATCCACAAATGGTCCGTCCGAGCAAGGGAAGGGAGAATAGTGGACGGCGGCAGATATTGGATGTAGCATCATGAGGTGTTGTCAACCACCATATGCGGTATTCCAGCACCCGTCACATAGTCTGTGCGCAGAGTCTACAAGTGCGTAAGGACACCCAGTAGGGCATGTTGGTCCGTCCCCTCGAGGCGGCCGGCGGTTGGCCCAACAGTCACGATCTTACAGCGACGCCTCTGGATTTGTACTACTACGAGAGCAGCGCCTCTGGAGTTGCACCATCGGGAGCAGCATTTCTAGCAGTCGAGACGTTTGGATGGTCATAGAAGCCCATATAAGTACGCGACAAAGGCCCCCCGATAGAGTATGTTGAAGTACAGTCGATCAGAGCAATAGTACTCTGGCTGCCGATGCGAAAAGCCTCTGCTCGCAACCTACGAGAACAAGCGACTGCCTCGAAGAAAAAGACGTTCGCATCAGGTCCAGAGGTGGTCGCGAGTCGCCGTAGTTACTTATGAGGACTCGGAGGCCGCAATACGCGTCGTCTCGGCAATCACAGTCGGGCGCCGACGCGTGGAGAACTGCCGAGGACAATTCTGAGGTACTGCGTGCGCCGTAAAGTGCACGTGACGCGCCTTTGAGCAAGAGCGAGTTGAGACTATGGGCCACCGAAAGCCAAGTCAGAATTGCGGACTTGCGTCGGCTCCGCGTGACGTTTGATTTGATCCCGGATACGTATTCACTTCCCCTGTTCTAACCCCTCATTTCTCCTTGCAAGGACGTCGCGTACGCTGCTTTCTTAGAACTATAAGACTCGTTCTTAACCGGAGGAACTAGCGTGTTCTGCATCACCTTACTCGCGTCGCACATGAGTCGAATATTTCCTTCGAGATGTGTTCACCAGTCTCCTCCATTGAGTCTAGCTTATAGGATATTATGTATTCGACATTAGCCCTTGTGATCATCGGGAGAGAACGGCAATGCAATCGAGTATCGGCGCAACGGCTACCTGCAACTGATATCGAGATCTCGTGCCGAGATGGACGCCGTGAACAGACTTTGGAGAACTATGAAGTACGTAGGGTTCAGAGTTTACAAATGGCAATGCACTTGGTTTCCCGATCTCGAGGTAAGGCCTAGATCGGAGCAGTGCGAGATGGTGTAGAGATTTCGACCGGGGAAGAGGTGGTGGTCGCGTGCCACGAGTAGAAGGCCGTCTGGAAGGCCTGGAATGTCGTTCCAGGGGAGTTTGTGCTGCGGTGAACATTTTGGCCGATCGATTGCAGTTGTTCGAGCAGCGCCTCGCAGACCTGCCGGGTGGCAATTGCCGCAGCTTGCTCTTGCCCTCGCCCCCCGTCCCACCCAGCCCCCACCTACAATATGGTCAGTCGCCCGTGCACGCCGCCGCGACGCCCAGATCGCTGACGATCGCCCGCCCGCGCAGTCGTCTGGCGTCGCCGTCAACCCGGCCTGCATGGAGAAGTTCCAGGAGCTGAAGCTCGGCAAGAAGCTCAAGTACATCGTCTACAAGCTGAACGACACCAACACCGAGATCGTCGTCGACAAGACGTCCGAATCCGCCAACTACGACGACTTTGTCGCCGACCTGCCCGAGGCCCAGTGCAGATGGGCCGTCTACGACTTTGAGTTCGAGAAGGAGGGCGCGGGCAAGCGCAACAAGCTCTTGTTCTTTGCCTGGTGCGTAGACTGCGGGGTGCTGGGCTGGGCTGGACTGACCGCGCCAATGCCAGGTCGCCCGACGATTCCAAGATCAAGCAGAAGATGGTCTTCGCGTCCTCCAAGGACGCGCTCCGCCGCTCGCTCAACGTCGCGCTCGAGATCCAGGGCACCGACTTCTCCGAGGTCGCCTACGAGTCTGGTCCGTGCCACCCGCCTGTCCACCCCTGCACTGACGCATCCCCGCAGTCTTCGAGAAGGCGTCCAAGGGCGCGTAAAGCTCGAATCTCGGTCCCTTCACTTGCTACTCTCGTCGTCCCCGTCCCCATTGTCGTTTTGTACCTCCTACTCTCTCTCCTTTTTCGCATGGTCTAACGCCACCCATACGTACGCCGCTCCCCAACTTGTCGACGTGTTACATAGACTACGCAGCAAATCCGGAAACACATGACTCTTCGCTCTCTCTCTTCGCCGGCACAGGCGCGTGGCGCCGCCTGGCGCCGGTCGACGTCCTCGCTGCGCTTGCGCGGTACTCGGATCTCCGCGGTCAGCCTGGGCCTACACTTTGTTTCGAAAGAGCGATCTCCTGTTCATCGTCGCATCTCCTTCACCGGTGTTACTATGTTCAAGTCTGAATTTCTCCGAATCTAGGGGAGGTGTTGCATGCGACAAAGCCTGCTCGCTATGAGGCCGCACGTACGTGCTCGTCGACGATGGGAATGCGCTTATAGAGTATGGACAGCCTCGACTGATACTTGCTGCATGGCGTAAGCGAAGTATAAGGAGTGCATATCCATCACGTGACTTGGGATCCTCTTGCCTCCAGCGATCTTTGCCGACCAACACCTTTCCTACGATAGGACACATATTATTACATGGTCGCACACGACGTCGACTACTGCATACAGGACCGCGAGGTACAAATACAAGTAAGGACAGCGCGAAAGCTCAGAGGTTCTTCCACATTGACAAGGCGCGCACACTCTACAATCCGGACCCACGTATAACGTGGGAGCGATGGAGAAGGATCTCCTTGGTAGAGACCAGAATAACTCGAATAAGCATAAATTGCTCGTCCGGCCATTTGAACTCCGCCACGCTTCTTCGTTGTGGCAACCATGGCCGCCCCAGCCAGTCAGCCTGAACACATCGCATTCGCATATCTAGCCGTCCAGAAGGCTCTAGGAAAGGGGGAAAAGACGGGATGGACGATCAAGGCCCAGGACCATCCGCTCTCGTCCGCGCTCGCTGCACTCCGCGTCGACGAGGTCGGCAGCCGCTACGACCGTACTCTTTCCGCTGTCAAGCTCGTAACTCTCAACAATGGAGCCTCTCTCGGAACCATAGGCTCTCTCAAGCTCCCGGAAGTCCAGGCTCTGGCCGTACCGTCATCGTTCGGCAAGGGTGCCGAGACCGTCTACGACGAGAGTGTCCGCAAGGGGACCGAGGTCAGCGCGGACAAGCTTGGGTTCGCTCTCGAGGAGCGCATTTCTGGCTCATTCACCGCCAAGGACATTTTCAAGAATGTGGCGGAAGCGGTCGCCACGGCGCTCTTCCCCGGACAGCCCGTCAAGCTCGTCTTCTACAAGCTGGCGATATACGAGCCCGGTGGTCACTTTGAGAAGCATCGCGATACTACCCACGCGGACTCTCACCACGGTACTCTCCTCATCGGCTGCACACCCGAAGGCGCAACAACCCCGTGGGAAGACGACGATAACGACGACGACGATGATGATGCAGACGAAGGAGTCTCGTATGCGTACGAAGGTGGCCAGTTCAGCATCCACCACAGCGATGGGACGTCCTCGAAATGGCCCGTTAGGCCCGACAGCTGGCTGGCCTTCTATACTGACCTGGAGCACTCTGTTGCCCCAGTGACCAAGGGTGTCCGACTGACCCTCCAATTCGACATATATCTGGAGGACGACACTGTCGAGCGCGCTCATACGGTCGCATCCGTGCCGGCGACGAAACGCGAAGCTGAAGGCAAGAAATTGAAGAACGCTGGAGACTCGGACGATGACGAGGACGACACGGACGATGAAGATGACTCCGATGCACACGACGAGTCGAAGCTTTTCCTTCCGCCCAACGGGGGCCGGTCGGCGGATGAGCCAACCGTCCCCACTCGCATCGTCCCTGATCGCCTCGCCGACTTCGTGCCCAAGCTAGTGGCCTTCGTGCGATCCATGCGCAAAGCCGGCGACGATACTCGCACCAAGTCGGGCCAAGCAAAGGCGAAGCGACCGCGGAAGAAGAGCAACGAGCCGCGGACGGCGGTGTTCCTCTTGCACCATCTGTACCGCCAGCAGAGCCTTCTCCCCGAATATCTCAAGGGTATAGATAAGGCGCTCTACGAAGCCCTCAAGGAGGCCGACCCGCAGCTGAACATCGCGCTCCATCCAGTCTACATCAACATGAGCGGCGACGAATACGGCGAGTCCGGGGAGCCGTGGAGTCAAACCATGATCCTGGCGCGAGCGGATGCGAGTCATGTCGTCAAGACTATCCCGCAGTCCATCGTCTTCATTCGCCGTCCGGGTGTGGAAGCCAGTCTTTTGAAGATGCAGGAAGGCGCGGAGTACACGGGCAACGAGTCTATGCCTACCGAGTACAGCTACTTTGCTGGAGCCATGTTCCTCTGGTTCTCCTGAGTAGCTTGTGTGACCGCCAGTGTAATTCTCGTTTGGAATGGATTTATCTGCATGCACAGCTGGAATATTACTTGATGTGAGTAGCGAGATTGCAAGCACTAAGCGTCCCAACGTGGAACAGCTATAAAGCCATCGTACCTCATTACCGGATGAAGTTATCCTCGTCGATGAGCACAGCGTCCAGAAGTGGTACAGATGCAGTTGAGTGACATTCGGCGAAGCTGGGTCGTACGCGTATTGTACAGCAAGAAGTTAGTATTCGTCACCCTTAGGCGTTAGGGAGGTTCTGAGTACAGTCCAAGGCGTCAGCGCGCTGTTGGCAGACGAGACGACGACAAACCTGCAGCTGCGACATCGACTCCGTCGCGGACTCTTCCTCGATAATCGCAGGCACGTCTTGTTCCGCCTGGCGTCTTGCACTCGCCCGGAGTTTCGCCAACAACTACATGTAGACGCAAATACGTGAGATGATGAGAGCGAGCAATATGTGTCGACGCACGCCTGTGGTCTGTGGCTGGCTGACTGGTCGACGTGGCTTTTTGCTCGAGGCTACGGCCTTGTGATCCTCCGCTGCCGCGTCGGCCTTACGCTTGGGCTGCGGGGCGGGCTCTGGTGGTAGTGGGTCATGCTTGGCCCACCGAACGTGAACTACGACGTTGGCAACTGAGAGACCGCGATAGTCACAGCCCTGTGAAAAAAGAAGTCAGGCATAACGCTGCGATACGAATAAGCGAGAGTACACACTTTATGGCTGCACGCGTGCGGAAAACATTCAGGCGGGAGGTGCTGGTGACCTGCGGTTAGGTCAATTTCTGCAGGACGCGGCGTCACCGATTAATATTGCGACTCACAACGGATATGAGCGAGCATTCTTTGTCGCATCCGCTCCACTTGTAGATGCGCTGGCGGCCGCTGGTGTGGACCAGCAGGTGCTCATGCATGAGTCCCGCGTTCGAAAGCGCGGCGTCACATCTACCCGATTCACAGCGGATGTTCGGAACAAGCGGTGCAGGCGAAGGTGCGCGAGGAGGGCGGACGTTCTCGTCAGCCATCAGTATGAGGTGCAAAGGTTGCAGACAGGTTCGACGAAAGACGGTCGCCGACTTCAAAAATTTTCAAGGCGGCCCCATAAACAGGCGACGGTCCCAGGAGGCGTTCGGTCCGCGTCCGACCCTTGGACAGAGCACCAACTCGAGCATGGAATGAAATCTGCAGTACAGTTGGAGAATACCAGGATCAGAGCGTCGCTGTGGCCGGCTTGGTGGACCGACACAATCTGCGGCGAACCGCACAGAGAGCGCAAATTACATGCAGACTCGGACTTGTCGAGAGTGGACGAGTGAGCAAGTGTGCAGGTGCGTGCAACACATGTCTGTGATGCTGGACATGGTTGCGACAAAGATGGGGGAACGGAGTTTGAGGCCCAGCCGCACGCACGCTTCGTTGACGCTTCGTACTACGTTCCAGTTTTCCAGCCGCGACCTCAGCAAACCAAGGACGTCTTTCTGCCTTCCAGCCCTCTGTCGTTGCGTTCAACTGGCAGACTAGTCACATTCGATGTTGATTTCTGCGCGTATACGCGGTCGCGACGTATCGAGTACAGCGGCGGCGCGGCTGAGCAGCCGACTGCTCAAAGTTTCTCGATCAACTCTCGCATTTTCTACGATTCGTGTTGCTCGAGCGTCAGCGTTCTCTTAGGCTCTCAGCATCGTACATCCTCGCACGCACCTCCAGCTTTGCGGCTGCGACCTTCTTATACGTTTGCACGAAAATCTCAGTTATGTCTTTCTCGGCCTGCCTCTCGAAGCCGGCCTTCACCTCGGCCAAGATCTAAGTACGTTTTCAAGTTGAACGTAACGCTGCAGGTCACAACGACCCTTACCGTGCCAGCTGCAGATGCGGTACTGACTGTGCCTGTATAGCGTGCGTCGCTGGTTCAGAAACCACCTGACAATTTACTATTGCGCTCACCTCTATGTTTGTCTACGTTCGTGAGGCGCAGCCGCTTGGTGCGCCTATTATCCTCGGGACCGGGCGTGGACTTGCGCTTCTTGTACTGCGGCGGCGGCGAGACTTCCTCCGCTTCAGACGAACTTTCGTGCGGATCTTCACGAGCAGCAGTGGCGCGGCGCTTCACTGTGCTAGCGTTCTTGTTGCTACGAGACCGTGACTGAGAGTGCCGATGTTTCTTCAAGTGGTAATTGAGCGCGGATTGGTGTCTGAATCGCTTGTCGCACTGCGCACAGACGAAGGGAAAGTATTCTGTATGCGCTGCCAGTAATAATCGGGTGTCAGCCCTTCCGGACTCCGAGTCGGAGAAGGAGACATTGGCACTCAACACTGTACATGATTCTTCGCCGTACTGTTCGAACCGCGAGTATAAACCGGTCGCCGAGCGCAGGCGCTCCACTTGCACACGAGCACTTGTCCGTCCTTGTTCTCGGGGACGACATGTGCATCGCAGAGATGTTGGAAGAGCAGTTCCTGAGAGCTGAGTATTGCGTCGCAGCCCTCCCATCGGCAGGGCACTTGAGTGTCGGCCATCGCAAGTAAGTGGGAAAGAAAGGAAAAGGCAATGGGCCTCGCACCGCGTTATTTGTAGAATTTTCCCACTGTCTGGTCCCCCGCTTCCATGTCAAGATTAATGTCCGCCCCGTCACGGTGAAGTGTGATTCTATAGACTTTCTTCTGGTTCATTCTCTCGCTTAGGTATTTGAATAGCAACGGTGACTTGTACAGCTTTCTTGGGGGCACGTGGACATGGCATGGAATTCAAATTGCGAGTCTTCAAAGCTACGACAAACAGCGTACGACAGCGAATGAGAGGGTTACGACAGCAAGATAAACAGCGATTGAAACGTCCAGCGGAAGCATAACGTGAAGGCAGGAGCTCGAGAAATTATGCCTCGCGGATGGGTATACCCTGTCGCAAGGCTTTCCTAAACATTCGAAACCAATCCACGTAATGCACGACCGTGAATTGAAGACGCATCTTCCACCCGATAGCCGCCATCATCGCAGGTTGACGAAGGACGTATAAAGTATTGCGCACGGGGAGTAAGAGCTGCCAACGAGAGAGGCGGTCGGTACTAGCGTGGAATTTAGCAAGGCATTGCTCGGCCGTAGGTCGTTTCGAGGGGTCGCACTGTGTCATCGCGCTGAAGAGTGGTCGCAGCGAAGGGATGCTCTGCGCGAGGACGGACTGAGATCAATGATCGCAAATGAAGAAACGTCGCACTTGCACGCACGTCACCAAAGAAAATCTTGAAAGTAGTGCCCAGTTGATAGACGTCCCCCGCGAAGGCGTCGTACGGCGTTCGCGTCGGCTTCATTTCGAGCGGGGGATCGACGATACCATTGTACGCTTCCGGGAGGGTGAGGACTCCCGCTTCCCATACCACTGTATGGTCGTCGTCCGAAAAGTGGGTGGACAGGCCGAGGTCGATGTACCAGTATTTCGCGGGCACATCAATGCGATCGTAGGATGGAGAACCGTCCGCCAGGTAGTTTCGTAGTTTCAGATTACGAACTGGATCGATGCCATTGGGAAAGATCCCTGACGGCGTCATGAGGACGTTCTCCGGGTGGATGTCACTGTGTGCGCCCCGACGTTCGATTATGAGCGTGTAGACGCGCGGGGTGCAGGTAGACCTACCGATGTGCAATATTGATTCCGTGTAAGAATACGAGACCCTAGAATTCGTCAGTTCGTTGCGCGTGCTACGGGCTGAGGAGCGACGGACCTCGAGCAATTGTTGGACGAACGGCATCACTTCCGCTGCTATACGAAAAGGGTGACGATCGACAAGAAGACCCCAGGGGTATACGAGGCAAGCATAAGTAAAGCACGGGTAGTTGGGCGAGAGCTCCTCCAGTGGTTTCTCGCCCGCCAGGAACACGTCCATCAAGGGCATGCAATGATTGAAGGAGTTTTCCTCGTGGGGTATGAGGCTCGTGATCAAAAGCTCCCGAACATATTCGAGCTTGAGCTCGGCGATGGTGTGGATCGGTTTTTGAAGGCGACAACGCTTGATCCATACGAGCCTGTCACCCTCCGTAGTTTGTTTCGCGTCCATGCCGACGTACGCAGCACGGTCGACATCCTGCGTATTCGAGTCAGTTCTGAAAAAAAGAATAGCGTATAAAGACGAGAAAACAGACAGGGTAATCCATCAGGCCTCGCCGTAGAGCTTCGTCGTCGTCGATCTCGTTGCGGACGAGCCACGAGTCCATGGTAGTCTTGCAGTATCGCTCGCGAAGGCGGTAACCGCGCGCTAGGAGCTCCTCATAGTGATCAGACCACCAAAGCTCGGAGGCCTGAAGCTTGCCATCTTCCTTGGAGTAGAGTGGTTCGGACATGGTGCATGATGACGGGCGGAACGAACTCGCGCGTTAGGCCGAGCGCGACTTCTCGCGGGAGCATTCGCCCTAATAGTATCTCGGAAATCGTAACGAACACTATTCTCTACAACTCTACATACGTAGATGACACGGTGGGGTACAGCAAGTGAGACGATCAGTCAGGGTGGGATGAGCAGGAAAGCGATTCTACACGACAACGACAGCAGCAGCAAATAAGCATAGACATAAGCAGTGGACATTCTACAGGAGTACAGGGGGTTAGTACACTCAGACAGATAACTTACATGGCGCCAAATAGATCGCGCATGGCCTATATGCGTCGTGAGGAACTTGCCACTTGAAGCGCATATAGCTGGGCTGAACGCACCTGCAAACCGTCGGCCGCGGCCTTCTGGTAGGTCTGGATCGCCAAGCGACGTATATCGTTATCGGCCTGCGTCTTGAAGCTGGCCTCCACCTCTGCCTTGAAGCCTGCCACGGGCTGTGCGAGAGGCTGAGTCACAATGGATGTACGGCATAAGGTGTGCTCACGTTCTCCTTCGATACATCGTGCGCCGGAGCTACAGCGAGGGAAAGAGGACAGCGCGTAAGTGATCACGGAGCGGTGGTGGTAGCGGGTATACGTACGGGCTACTTGAGAAGTCGGCACGCGCGTCTTCTTTACGGCGCCACGTTCGACAGCCGCCTCCGCGAACGCTACGTTCGCCTTGCGCTTCGCTGGTTTCTTGGCGGCAGGTTCGGCGGCAGTGGCGGGGACAGTGTGTTGACGGTTCTTGACAGCGGGTTTAGCAGGAGCAGGAGCAGGAGCAGGAGCAGGAGCAGGAGCAGGAGCAGGAGCAGGAGCAGGAGCGACGACGGGGTGGTATTTGAGATTGTGTTCCCGCGCGAGGGTCTTTGTTGCGAACCGCTCCGGGCAGTGCTGCCAACGTTCCAGTTGGCGTCAGCGAACTCGAGGAGTATAACAGCAGAAACGCTCACCTCGCACGCGTAGGGCATATAGCCAGGCGGAAGATGTTCTAAGCGCGAGTTAGACACCGGGAATGCAAATGGGGTTGCAGAGCAGGACGCACTTTGCCACACATGCTGGCGGAAAGTGTTGGGGATGGTGTAGACCTTGGAGCACGCGTTCCAGCCGCACGATCCGCCCTCTCCGGCGATGTGCTCCTCCGTGATATGGGCGTCGAGCGCTGGGGCGTCGGCGACGACGGTCTTGCACCCGTTCCAAAGACACCTCAGCGGCTTGTCCGCCTCGAGGGCGCGGTCCATGTTAGCATTTTGAGTTGGTGCGCCTTGCTCGGCGTCGACGGTCTTCGCGTTCGTCACCGTCTTCTCGCTGGGATGAACAACCTGCAGACCCGTTATACCGCAACGTCGAAACGACCATATATGATAATCGCAAGCCACGTACCTTCTCGGCACCGGGCTTGCAGACGTGAAGAGGAATCACATTCATTGTCTTAAATGTCTTGCTGCATTTATTGCATTTGAACGGGCGATGGTCGCTATGGGCTGCCCAAGCCAAGTGTGAGCAAAGAAAACTCGCAAGTTCAGCGCTGGCTCGTACTTGAGATATGAGCGAGAACATTGGGCGCCATCCAGCCCAAGGTCTTCGAGCAGGTAGACCACTTGCACACGAACTGGGTCGCGCCGGCTCGGCGTACGGCGTGAGTCGCGCGAAGGTGGTCGTAGAGCGCCTGGTCCGTCGGCCAGAGCGTGGCGCAGCCGGCCCATTGGCAGAGTAAGCCCTCCATCGAGCAGCGTAAGAGTACAAGGAAGAGTTGCGGAGTTGATGACGCGTCTGGGGCCGCCTTTTGAGCTGACAGGGCACGTGCACGGCGCGACGATCCACCGGGTCCAGATGCGTGCATACAGTCTACACTTGAACTGCTCTGTAAGCCAGCAAGTCTTCCAAAGTTCCAGGCTACCACACAGAGCCATACGAGAGAGAAACACAGTGAAGACCAGATCTACGAGAGTTCAATCCGTCTCGTGAGGCGACTAGCGCAAGCTGGTCCACGGTTCTGTATTTGGTCCGCTCCATGTATCTGCACCTTGAAAGTATTATAGAGCGGTCTAGAAGGGGTATAGAATGCCTGAAGCGAACCTGAACTGGTTTGAAAGATGAGGACGAGGTCAAGGTCACGGTCATCACTCCGAAACGGCCGAGCCCGAGCTTTGTTCCTTTCCCTCTTACCACCATCTAACTCGGCAGGATAGACGAGCAGGCCGCGAAGATAGACCTAGTCTTATCACCATGGCTGGGATTGACGGCGCAGAGTGCACGCCTCCTCTTCGAGCAAACGTTCTCTTGGACAGTACAGACATACTGCGACAACCCCATCGTACCGCACATGCTCACGTCGCTCAAAGGCCCTCGACGACAACCTCGAATGGTTTATAGCTTCTTCATTAACTCGCGCATTCTCTGCGAACATCGACGAGGTTCAGCGGTTTGCATGACCGGTCTCAATGATGCACATACCTGCAACTTCGTGGCAGCGACCTGCGTGTATGTCTGGACGAGGATCTGGGTTACGTCTTCTTCGGCTTGCTTTGCGATGTCCGCTTTCATCTCTGCAAACATCTGTACAGGTACAGACATCGTATCAGTTGCTGTCTGACGCCGCAGGCTGGAACAGAACGTCGTACTGAACCGGCTTCAGCGTCAGGAACGTCTTTCTGGGCTGCGCGAGCGACCATGTCAGACCGATGGCACGGAGAACTGTAGTTGGCGCGTACAATCGTGTTTTGTGTGCTCTTCTTCTGCGCGGCGTTGCCTCTTCCTGTGCGTCTGCGGCTCCTCGCGCGGTTTACGTTTCTTGCTATGCGGCGGCGGAATTTCTTCGACATCCTCCGAGTCGGAGCTCTCACTGACACGATGATGATGCGCTTTCACGTGAACGTTGAGGCCCCCCTCGTACTTGAACGTTTCGTCGCACTGCGCACAGATGAAGGGTCGATACTTCGTATGCGCTGACATTCGGGAATGTTAGTAAATCGATAATTGCTGCAGCGCCGATGCCGTGGACTGATGACACTCAACAGATGAGATGCAGTAGCGTGGCCGTGTTTTTGCCGTTGGTGAACCTCGGTCGCTGAGTACAGTCGCGCCATTTACAGACGAGACTGCCCCCTTCGTTGTTCGCGGAGATGGCGTGCACGGTACAGAGATGGCGATACAGAAGCTCTTGAGAGTTCAGTACGGCACCGCAACTGGACCATTGACACGAGACGAAGACCATGAGGGTCTCAGAGGCTTCAAGTTGCGGGGCAGCTTGGCGTCCTTTCTCCTCCTGCAATGGCAATTTATCTGCTCCATCGGCGGTGTGCTGTCACGTACAGCTCTCGCTTGGGAATCGCCGCAGCGGTGGAGCAAGAATTCTGAGGCGCTCAGTGCTGTGGAGAGTAACTAACTCAGGGACGGGTTTGTCGCTTGGCCAGGCCATGACATCGGTGTTCCCTGAGTACAGTATACTGGACTGAGAACAAGGCTTCACCGCCAAGGTCACAACGCCGTTGGTCTGGAAGCCTTTGGACTCAGAGCAACTGTGGCCTTAACCTTTAACGTTCAACGTGGACAGTTCGGCGGTCGCAACCTATACTACCGCTGCGATGGCAACTGCATTGGCAGTGCATATATACTCGAGAGCGGACGGGGAACGGCATTGTTCTTTATCACTCTGCGTACTTAGATGACACTGTGGAACAACACTGCTTCTGGGCAAACCAGAGTTGCAGGAGGAGGAGACTCGGAGCGGTTTGACATCGGCACGGTCAGTCATCCTCGACGCGCTTACGAATTCCTAGTCGTCTTCTGTCTTGAGAGCACTGCTAATGTTGATGGGCTCCTGTGGGTAACTTAGAAGGAATGGATCGTAGACCGCTCGATGCCAGTGGCCATGGGCGCGTATACTGTGAACACCGTGAACCTTGCTGGTAGGTTCACCGATACCGTTACCACATCCCATAAGATATCACGGAGAGCTACACCAGTGGGACTGCCACTGAATGTGACTAGGGGTCGACCAGTGTATAGTGTCAATGCCCATCGCATCCTACATGTCATAGAGTGCTGTAAGAATACTGATAATTAGCGACGAATGCACGGGACTACATTCCTTCTCGTAGTATCTGGGCATCGTTCTCTCACCCTCTCCACGGGTCTGACTTGGTTCATTCTATCCTGTCATTAATATTTGTTCCGCTCAGGTCCCCGCCGGCAACGGTTTGGCTATGTTTGACCTTACCTCACTGCCTCGACGTCAGCGAGCAATTCGGATGGAGTACGCAGCTTTGCGTAGCCACATTGGACTTTGAGCTCTACGGACGATGCAACGCCCTCAGAACATGCCGCCAGGCTCCTCGTCGTGGAGAAGTCTCGCTTCCGGCGCGTCATCGCGCGTCCGCGACTATCTGCGTAATGGTCCTGGACCGCGTCTTCAGATAACACCAACAAATGCTTCTGGAAGCACAGGCCAGTCTTCAGGCTCGAGTCGTCAGACTTGGGAACAGTGGGCACGCCAGAAGCTGTCGAGAACTCGGTCGGTGGACGACTTTGGCGCGTCCGGTGTCGAGCAAGTCGTTCTGTTTCCCGGCTGGGCAACGCGTCGGTATGCGAGCCAAAAGGCTCAGGACGGTGGTGGTGAGCTTGTGATATCTCCGTCACAATTCATGACGTTGACAGGGATCGGCAGTCGACGAATTTACGGTAGACCTTGCGGTATCGGGCTATGCCACATCGCTGCGGCCGCCAGAACTCGCGACGCGCTCTCAGAAAGCATTTATGCGCATAGCCAGAGGTATATACTTTATTCCTACTTTGCTGCTTGTGCTGACGCTCCTTGTAGGTTTCGCTGCGTTACCCAAACTGCCTTCCTTGTCGTCATCGTCCACTCCACCCTCGCCGCAGCTTCAACCGACCAGAACTCAGGAAGAGGATATGGTTGATCTCAGCAAGCTCCCTCCTGGTTCCAAACAGTTCGACAATACCACTTCACACCTCGCCGTCATGACAGAAGAACCCGAGGAGGATCTAGGATCGTCGTCGTCACGGTCGAGTTCGCCGGAACCACCGCTCCCGTCTGAAGAATCGTCCACCACCTCTCTCCCGCTTTTCGCACCTGAAGATATAGCTCTCCTACACGCCAACCTTAATGCCCGACTGCGTCCCTTCTGGGCGTCAGTCGTCGCGAACCGTCTCGTCCGACTACGAATCTACCTCCACCCACAGGCGGAGAACGACGAACCGCTCATGACGCACGACACCTTGACCGGTCCCCAAGGCGCATTCTCCGTGCAACTGCGCGTGCCGTTCGAACTCATGTGCACGCACCCGCGCGGCGTCCATCTCGCATTCGGCGAGCGGACGGCCGCACACGCCGTTTCCGTACATGCAGAACTGCTCCCCGCGCCCGTGCGCCGACCGACGAACCCAGGACCGAACGAGAAGCCGTTACCAGATCTCCCGCCTGCTCGAACTATAGAAGCCGAAATCGCCATCCCGCTCACGCATGCGCGCGTACGCGTTATATCCGACGTCGACGACACCGTCAAGATGTCTGAGATCCTACGCGGCGCACGTGCGGCATTCCGGAACGTGTTCACGCGTCCGCTCGAGCAGGTGGTTATCGGCGGAATGAGCTCCTGGTACCAGGCCATGTACGAGCGCGGTGTGAGCTTCCACTACGTGTCCAACTCGCCCTTCGAGCTCCTCGCGGTCCTCATGGAGTTTTTTCGTCTCGCTGGTCTCCCGGCGGGCTCGCTCAAGCTCAAGTATTATAGCAGCCGCTCGTTATTCCACGGACTGTGGGAGCCAGCTGGCGAGCGCAAACGCGGTGGTGTAGTCGAGATTCTCGACGCGTTCCCCGACTCGCGGTTCCTCCTCGTCGGCGATACGGGCGAACAGGATCTCGAGCTGTACGCAGCACTCGCGCGCGAACGGCCGAGCCAGATACTCGGCGTGTTCGTTCGCGACGTGAGCACGCAGCCGGGTCCGCCGCTCTCGGATCCTTGCCCGCGGCCACCGCAAAATCTCGACTCGCCTACAGTGGACAGACCGGGGAACTTGCCCGCTCTGCACGAGTTCCGGAGTACGGGAGACCTCCCGCGTGGAGGACAGAGAAGCCAGATGGCCCCGTCGCCAGCGATGAGTCTGCGCGCGCCGCGTAAAGCTATGACGGACCCTCCGAGTCTGGCGGCGTACGCCACTGGCATGTCGTCGTCCACGCCGGCCTCGCCTGTCGGTTCCCGCCCTGGTTCGCCGGCGCTATCGCCTCGACTGCCCGGAGGCTCGTACGATGCGACCATTACGCCTCTTGAGCGGCGCAGACTTGACCTGCAGACGCGACTGGAGCGGGCGCGCGAGATTGTGCCGAGACATATTCCCGTGCGAATCTTCAGAGAGCCCAGCGAGTGCGTGGAAGCGAACGAAATTTTGGATAACCTCGAGCACGAGGGTGGCTTGTAAGCGATTGGGTTTCCGACATGCGTCTCTTTGGACAGTGTGACTGCACTTGTACTCGATAATGTAGCTTATGAATTTGAATTATAGATAGACTCTAGTCAAGCTCCACGAAGCCCATTCCGGACTGATACGCTCAGGCTGTTGGGGAGAGGTCCAGCAAAGGGTTGTACGTTCCCTGACCTCGATTTACTAGTATCCTAGGTCGAAGTTACCTTCACCTTTGTGCTATCAGAGTGCTGTGCTGAATGGGTGCATCGCAGACCGTGTATTCAGTCAGAACAAGGCTTTCGTTCAGAACCCCAGGTCAGCGAGATCCTGGAGGTCCTTCACGATATCCTTGGTTACATAATAACTCCACTGCTTGCCCGCGAGCGAGTCCGTCAGGTCCTCGTCGTTACCCGTGTCAATCTCGCCCGTCTCTCCCTCCTTGTCCTCTTCGTTGCCCCCGCCTTTGGCACCGTCTCCGGGAAGACGGACACCCTGCGACCAATTGAAGAAGTTCTCCTTGTCCCAGATCTGCTTGACGCGGCGCAGTTCGTCGCGGTTACCGCCAAAGTACGCGCGCTCGTGCGACTCGGTCGGCAGCGCGCCGTCGGGGAAGTTGACGAACGCTGCTTCGCGCTGGAGCGAGTACGGGCGCAGCTCCTTCTTGAACGTGCCGAGAAAGCCACGCATGTCGCGCTCCATCCACTTGTCCTCCCACTCGACCGTCAAGTACATATGGTAGACGGCGTCGCGCCAGAAGTACGCCGTCTCCGTAGGCTTGTGCGCGCTGGCGCCCATCTTCCCGCCGGCGTGGATGAAGGTGGCGAGCAGCTCGACGCGCTCGCCTGGGAAAGCCGCGCGGAACTCGACCATCTTGGTGCGGATGAGCGCTGTGACCGCGTCGATGGTGCGCTTGTCGTTTCCGAATACGAAGGAGCTGTAGATGCTGTATGTGCGGTTTGACGGGAACGCTCGGACGGTCTCTTCGCTCCACTGCGCCACGAGCGTCTCGTGCAGAAAACGCGTCGACGCTTCGGGCAGCGAGCGACGTATCAGCTGCTTCTTCAGGCCCTCGTGGTCGATGTTCTGGTTGATGATAGCGTCAAAGTCGTCCTTGCTGCCGTCGTAGTATACGAGGAAGCGGACGCCATTGCCCGAGTTCTGGCGCAGGTCGCAGATCCACGTGCTGTCGATGGTGATACGCTCGGGCCAGTTGGTCGTGTAGAACTTGGTCATGGTCGGCATAAAGTCGGGCAGGTCCATCAAGTCGCCTTGGTCCTTGTTGGCGAACCACTGGTAGCGTCCCGCGACGACGCGGCCGTCCGCAGACTGGAGCTTAGGGACGGCAAGCTTCATCTCGACGACGACGCCAAAGTTTCCGCCGCCCGCGCCACGCAAAGCCCAGAGAAGACGGCCCTTGTCGGACGTGGGGCTGTCGGTGTCCTTGACGGTGACGATCTTGCCGTCCGCGGTGACCACGGTCGCCTCCTTCAGCGTGTCGCTGCCCATGCCGATGCTCCGCGAGAAAGGCCCGAGCCCGCCGCCGAGCGTGTAGCCGCCGACGCCGACGAAGGGGCACCGTCCGCCGTTGACTACGTATCCGTCGTGTTCGCCGTTGATGAGCGTCTTGTAGACATGGCCCCACTGGCACCCGGCGCCGAACGTTATCGTCTGCCTGCGTATATCAAGCTTGACATTGTTCATGCGGCGCAGGTCCAGCGAAATGCCCTGGAACGCGGTCGAATGGCCCGCGTACGAGTGCCCGCCGCACTTGATGGTGAGCTTGATCTTGTTCGCCTTGGCCTGCTGGATGATCGCCTGAACGTGCGCCGCGGTCTCGGGCTGCACGACGATCTCCGGGCGCGAGAAGCGGTAGAGGAGGTTGGGCGTCGCGACGGACCGCTCGTAGTCCTCGGTGCCGCGCTCGAACGTGGGGACCTTCTGCGCCTTGAGTGCTGAAATGGCTTTGCTCATGGCAGAGACGGATGATGGCAGTGTTCAGTGAGCGGTGGGAGATAACATGCGAGACCGGCAGTGGCGAGAGCTGAGCGTCATGGTGTACCACATCCGAGTGACAGAGACCGTTGGAATGTTGCGACCATGCCCAGTTGGGCGAGGCTGCCGCTGTGTTTGGCGACTTAGACGAGTCAAGTGCCGCGGAGAACATGGCTATTAACACCGGTGAAGGGTGCGCCGGTCGACTAGAAGCTTTGACGTCTGCCTCGTGGGGAGGCTTTCCGTGCAAGTATAACAGGTCTGGCAGCGAGCAAAATGAGATTTCGACTTGGACCAGCACCATGGGCATCCACGAAGACGCTCGACAGGGAACGCTCGACAAAGAGAAGCTCGCCAAGTATCTCGCGGGCAATGCCAGCATCCTCGAGGAGAAGGACCCTGCGCAGGGTCTGACGCCTCTGGCGGCCGCCGCCGTCGCCGGGTATGCGGACGTGGTCGACCTGCTGCTGAAGCGCGGTGCCAAGGCGGATGCGCTCTCCAGAGACGGCGAAACGCCCCTGCTCCTCACCGCCCGCGACGGCGCCAGAAACCGCGCGCGCATCGTCCAGCTTCTGCTCGCCAAGACGCCCGCGGGCTCCGTCGATGCGACCTCTGCGCGCGACAAGAACAACACGCCGCTCATGTACGCCGTGCTGAAGAAAGATCTCGAGACCGTGCGGCAGCTGTGCAAGGCCGGCGCGTCCCTCACCGCGACGAACGACGACGGCTTGACTGCGAAGGACATGGCCGGTGGCGACAGGGACGTCGTGCGCGCATTCAATTCCGATCCGGGAACTCTCGCGAAGCTGTCCTCGGTCGTGGTCTCCTTCCTGCAGTATGTTGTCGCCTGGGTCAACAAGACGGCCAACGGTGTCGTCCGCCGCCTGTACGGACTTAACCCCGAGCTGAATGAGAACACGGACGAGGTGAGCAGACATTTAACGCTTTGGTATTCATCTTGACTGACCGCGACGTGTAGGTTGTTAACGACGGCGAGACGCCCAACAAGGACCAATTCCTCGAGAACGTCGACAACTTCGTCTCGGAGAACCCGGTGCTGGAGCGTTTCTTCAAGGGTAATCCGAACTATATTCGCGAACTCGCCAAGAAGGCCACGGAGCTCGAGAACGACAAGAGTACAGTCCTCGGATGCCCAGATCTGCTGCCCAAGACCATCAAGGTGACGTTACACCAGCAGGTCGTCTACTGCGGTGCGCGAATCGGACGCTTTTTTGTTGAGAGCTGTGAGCTGACTTCGCTTGCAGATGACAGCTCCTCGATGAAGCGCGACGGCCGGTGGGCCGCCCAAGTCGATCTCGTCAAGCGCATCACCCAGATTACGACGCGCATCCTGCCCGAGGGAGACGGCGTCGCCCTTCGCTTCATCAACCAATCCGTCGACGACTCGCCCAACCTGAGCCTCCAGCAGATCGGCAATATCATGCAGAGCACGTCGTGGGCGCCGAACGGCAACACCGAGATTGGAACGTACCTCCGCGCCAAGATCCTCGAGCCCATGGTTTACTCCAAGCTCGAGGCCAAGACGCTCGGAAGGCCGCTGCTCGTCTCGGTCATCACGGACGGGATGCCGTCGCATGAAGTGGACAGCGCGCTGGTCGACGCGATCAAGGAGTGCGGCGATAAGTTGCAGGCTGCTGGCTTCCCGCGCGAAAGTAAGTGGCAGTCGCAATTCTCCATTTAGGCTGACGGGCGGGCGCGCAGGTGTCAAGTTCATGATTGGCCAGGTCGGTACGGCGAACCAGGCGACCAAGTTCCTCAACGCTCTGCGCGGCAACCAGGAAATCGCGGACGTCGCATTCGTGACCTCGGGTATGTACTGCGCCGCTGCTGGCCACCGCGCATGTTGACGTCGAGGCTTAGACCAGCTGGACGAGCGGTTTGCGGCATTCAAGGCGAACGAGGCGGACCTGGACCGATGGGTGCGACGCGCCGTTCTCTTCAGTGTCATATCTCCGTGTACTGACGCTGCGTCGTAGCTGATCGAAACGCTGTTCTCGCCCATCAAGGACAGAGGGGAGTAGGGACGAGGCGCGAGGACCCATGCTTGACTTCTCCGTCGTATGTTACTGTACTTTGCAAAATGCAAAATGAAGAGCATGTCGGGCTCAGCCGTTTCGGAGTGACTGGCCCTTGACCTCGTCGAACTACTACTAGTTTGAGGTTGACTTCTGGCGCTGAATATTCACGATCCATTGACAGGCTGAGCATATCGTCGCTCGAAACCGAGTGCGAGTGCGCTCTCCTCCGTCCACTCGATGTCTGGCCCGCGTGAACCGCTCAGCGTCCGGCATACCCTGGGGGCGCTCTGCCCAGGACCGGGTCCGGGGGCAGGCGGGTGTATCAGCAGTGGTATGCGCGTGGGCGCGAACAGCGTCACAGGGCGGGCGCTGGTGGGCGGCAGGGTGCTGTCAAGGTGAGCCCTCTGTTCCCGCGATTTGGCCTTCAAGCAATTTGCTTAATGGCAAAGAACTCGGGTGCTGCTTGTGTCACCTCGCACTGACGTCCGTCCTCGTGCAGGTGATCGCTCTCCGTGCAGCACAACATTTTATCGCTCGTGACGCCATAGGTCGGTTGCATCCCAGACGGCACATGTAAGTCTTCGCACGCCGGAACGGGCTCTTCATTCTCCACCCACGCAGTCAGATTGACAACATAGAGTGGACGAAATACAGTACCTGCTTGCATTGGTCGAGTCCTATGTGTCCCCATTGCAGCTTCCGGCCTAGCTGAGAGTCGGCAACTATTCTTCGCCTTGAACGTTAACTATTCGCCAAGAGCAGCTCCAGCTTGCTCCGGCAGCGTCGCCATGCACTTGTACTCGCTGCTTCTACGAGCCACTTGCTACACCTCTCTGGTTGGTCAACTGGGCTTGCCACTGGCATCCAGACGTTCCCGCTTCTGCTTCAGAGGGTCACACTCGCGACTGCGCGTTCTCCGTCGCAGACTCTAATGTCGAGGTTCAAGCGGGCAAGGGTTGGACGGTTCACGTCCCTCGCGTCGACCTGGATTGTCGCTTTTCAAGTGGTTCTCGCCGACCTTCGCGTCTCACTCGGCCACGGGTCTGAACCTTCAAATTGAGACGGTACCCGTGTTTATTCGAACGTAGACTCTTTCCTTTCCTTGACCGACCCTCAGGCGTACATCTGCGAAAACAACATCGGAGACACCGTCGCGAGTGCGAATGGGGCTGGACTAGCTTTGCCTTACATACCTTGTCTCCCGGCACGCTTCGTCATGTCAATCTCGAGCTACTGTTTTTGCGCGCGAGAGGAACTTGGCCCTCGTGTGCCGCCAGTGGAAGGACGTCGACCACCAGGAAGCAGCACCAGAGCAGTACTTTGGACTGACATTCGCACTGATCCTAGGACAACAATGCGTCAATTTCCTACGTCAAGTTCCGCCAGACGCTCGATTTACAGCCCAATGGACGCTTCGGCCCAGAGGAGACCCTGCAGCTTCTCGTTTGCGGCCACGGTGCCGTTGACGACCCTGATGCTACGTATGTTCATCTTTCACAAAGAGGCGGCAAAGGGCAGTATTCTAACTCTGTTCGGGACAGGATCACTTACGACCAGGTTATGGGCATCCTGCAGAACAAGAACTACGCGCACGACATTTGCGTCATGCGTCTCCGCCCGTCCGACCAGCTGCTCAACGCGGTCATATTCAACGCGCGCATCGCGCTGCAGCTCACGCGCAACTCCTGAAGGCACGACTCAAAGATCGCGCTGATCTTCCCAAAGTTAGGTCTTGCAGCATCGCGAATCCATTCATCAATCAGCGCTCAGCGCTCAGCGCCCAGTTCCTGTGACTGATCGCATAGTGATCGACATGTCCGTGTATTACGGACTACGTAGTTGCTACTGCCGTTTCGTACATAGACTTCAGCGACATCGGCAAACGCTAGTACTCTCGATGGTAGAAAAGCGCAGAAAACTGGTCAACATTGCCGAGGAGCTCGCCCTACCGCAGTGTGCGCCGCACCGAGGGATCGACAGATCTGCACATGCAAATTTGCACGAACTGACTTCTCACCTCACTTGGCATTGATTAACA
Organism: Exidia glandulosa HHB12029; assembly: GCA_001632375.1. Classification (NCBI taxonomy): domain Eukaryota; kingdom Fungi; phylum Basidiomycota; class Agaricomycetes; order Auriculariales; family Exidiaceae; genus Exidia; species Exidia glandulosa. The sequence continues at coordinate 117,675 of KV426009.1, forward strand.
GGCGAGCGAACCGGTTCGCGTTATCCTGCGGAGTCTGAGAATAATCAATCCTCTTCTCTCTCTCTCAAGACACAACGTACGCACTCGTTATTCCCGCGGCCCCCATGCCACATTGACGACATTTCAGACCCGTTGCTCATTCCTCCGCTTATGTACAACCTACAGAGTTCCTCGTCGCTCAGCACCGATTTTCGCAGCCAACCGGCAAGTGAGCTAAGTGCGTGCCCCCTCCCCGTTCCCCCTCATTGGCCGAACTCATAGCGGCCCGGACAGAACATACCTACGATGGGCTGAGCACAGGATCCATTGGCCCGTCACGAGCTTCGCATCGCATCTGGAAGCCGCGCATCCTCAGACTGCCATTCATCTTTTCGACCGTCGTCCTTCTTCTCGCTATCATCGCCGCCCTAGAGGCCTTCGTACGCCTCTCCCACTTGCGCTCAGGCTTCGCCGTCCCGGCAGATGACGTTCGCTGGCTCCTGACCTACGGTCCCATCGTCGGTTTTGTCTGCATGGGTCTCGTGTGGAAGAGCTGGGAGCTGGAGGTGAAGAAGCTTATGCCATGGGCCGACATGCGTACGAAGCCTATCCCCGCCACGGACTCGATTCTCCTCGACTACGTCGGCGTCAACTACGTCGAGGTTCTCTGGATCGCCGTCAAACACAAGCACTGGTCGGTACTCCTCGCTATTCTCGGCTCGGGAATGCTCGCCATCAGCAACATTGCCGCTACGTCGCTCTGGGCTATCAGCTTCCAGCCCGTCCAGCAACACGCACAGCTGCTCCGGACGACTACATTTGAGAAGGCTTTCAACCCCGAAGCTACGACATATCTCGCGTCTTACTTCGGACATCTCCTGTACGGTGTGCCGCCTCCGAAATGGACCTTTGGAAACTACGCCCTTTCGTCGTTCCAACCGGCAGACGACCACCCCACCTCTGGGATACTCTCTGCCGTTACCCAGGCCTACTCGGCGACCCTATCGTGCGAGACAATGGTACTGGAGACAGGCGTTATATACACCGACACGTTCACCCAGAAGCTACCTGCGACTGCCTCGTGGGGAGAGTGCCAGCAGGCGTTTAACGTGTCCGGATTTGTTTCTGGTATGTTGATATCTTGAATCTCTGACGCTGAGACTTATGAAAGCAAAGAAGGGACAGCCCTCATCGGCCGAGTAGACGATATGGTGTGTGGCGGCTCGCATACTGCAGTCATCAGCATCTTTCACTCAGACTCGGACAACATACTCGAGATGCACGCTATCGCTTGTCAGCCGCGGTATACGCGGAGCGAACTCTCTGTCAACATGAACGCGTCCACGTCCGAGATTGACGGTGTCCCTACCATCCTATCGTCGACCCCCGTCACGCTTCCCGACGGCGACGGACTTGCGTACTGGCTGCATCATACCAATCCCATAGTTCTTACGCTCTCGCCCATCGGCGTCGATTACGACCAGAACGACTTCAGCGACCCGTGGACCTGGCCTCACGACGTTCTCCTCAATAGCACGAACGACATCTCGCACCCTGGGACGTGGATCAACCTCCTAGGTCGCGCTCGCAACATCACTGACAGAGACATCCTCGACCCCATCCGCTTAGGTAATCTCTCCGCCGACGTCTTCCAGGAGATCTTCCCGTACATTGCACACAGCGCATACGCACTACCATCCCAGGAGGCCTTAGACGGCACGCTCACTCTCTCCGCTTCGCGCATATTCACGAAGGATACCTCCATTCGAGTCGTCCAAGCGGCACTCTGCGTCCTCGTTGTCATCACCATCACTATCTACATACTCCGTCCAATCACGCATCTCGCAGAAGACCCTGGATCTATCCTGACCTCGGCGGCTCTTCTAGCGTCGAGTCGTCCACTTGCGAATCGTCTCGCTTCAACCGGAGCAATGTCGGAAAAGGAGCTCAATACGCATCTCACGAGCATGAGTTGCACTACGTTTGTGGATGGCCGTGGTGTATTGACCGTCCACGCTGCCGATCGCGACCACTTGGGCGCGTACTCTGCGGTGAGTCGCGGCTACGCTTTACTTGCTGGTAAAGCCGGGACTTACTGAATGACACGAAGCCGCTCACCCACCCTTCCAGCAACGCGGAACGCCAAGGTTCCTCCTTTTGGCGGCCACTCATGTTGGCTTTGCCTCTCAGAGTGACGATCGTGGCTTTCCTCGCCGGGAGCATTGCCGCCATGGAGGTCCTCCATCGACGGAGTGAACGCGACAGAGGCTTGGTTGATCTAATCGGCCAGACAGCGCTGGAGCATTACTCTTGGACGTACCTCGCTCCCGCTATTCTCTTCCTTCTTGGACTCGCGCTTGCGTCCGTCGATTCGGCAATTCGTGTCACGGAGCCATTCCGTCTTATGGCCTCAAGCCCGCAACCTGCCAAGATCTTGGACTTCAACCCCAACTTCGCCGGCGTATTCACCTTGTTGCCAAGATCTATCCGTCATCGCGAGTACTTCACCGCCTTCATCGGGCTCACAGCGCTTCTTCTTCCCATCGCGAAGATCGTCTTAGCGGGTCTTCTCATCAACGGGGAGGTGGACGTATCGAAGAGCATGACACTTCCGTTGAACACACAGTTCAAGGAGGTTTTCAATTCCTCTCTCGAGTTTGGTCTGTGGGCATTTGTGGAAGATCCAGCGTACAACCTCACCAGACCGTTCTTGACCACGAATACGTACGCCGTCGCCTCCGCTCAGCTTCCCGCCGACAACATTACGGCAAGCGTTTCCGCCAGGATGCCAGTTGCCTACTCGACCCTCGGCAGTTGCAAACACGTCGAGAGTACGCTCACTATTGGCTCCGTCGGGCGCGATACGATCCGTTTGTTGTTATCTTTTCTCGATTTCCCGACGTGTCCCTCGTCGGAGTACGATCTGGACGTACAAGCCTATCGAAACTCAGATCACTTCGTGTTCGTATTGGATCCTCTGGACAGCGACGATCCGCGGTGCAAGGAGCAGATGCATTTCATTGCTTTGCGCAAGCGGGGGGATCAAACGCCTGAACGTATCACCCACCTAGCCTGTGACTGGAACCTCACGACGTGCGCACATTCACTTCCCCTGACGAACGCTTCATTGAAAACTGACACATGCTGCTGTAGATCTTCCATGACAGTCACTATGGCGAACGGGGCGAACCCAACGATTCTCGATGTCGATGCTGCCACCGAGCTCGACAAGACCATCATCCCCTTGACGTGGCCAGACGGCACCAACTTCTGGCGGGGCAAGAACTTCACCCTCATGCTGCCGAACACGATAACTGACCCCTTCTTCACCGGGTTATTCGGGGCGCAACGGGCTACAAACATATCAGCATACCTCGAGCCAGACTATTTAGAGAAGACTCTCCGTCGCGATTGGAGCAGCTTCTGGGCCCTACAGTTCGACCAGAAGATGCGCGTCCCTGCAGACAAGACCGTCACTGCGACCAGGATGTATCGTCTCTCTCGACTCTTCATCGCCACAGGGCCTACGCGGATCCTCCAGGGACTTCTGGGCGCCATCTTGATCATCGTCTTCAGCGTTTGCGTGTTGACGCCGATGCGGAGTGTTCTGCCGAAACCGCCGTATTCAATCGCGGCGCAGATGAGCCTCATCGCCAGCAGTCGTCTGGTACGGCGCATTGGAGAAGGCGGGAGCTTGGATGGATTGCTTGTCAAGCTATCCTGGTGGCGTGACGAAAACGTAGAAGGGGGGAGAAGGTATGGAATCGATATAGTCGAGGAGTCCGAGGAACACGTCCCCCTCTCAAACTATCCCAAATTGTGATTCACTACTGCGCGTTTCACGTATGTATGAGGTATACACTCCTTTAGTTGCAGGGGGAATTCATCTGCTGTCTATTTCAACACTTCGTTGCGGATGTAATCTGTGTCTACCGGCCTTTCCCATTCATCCTTTGTCTCCCGCCATGACCCTCGGTCTGACGTCCCAGCCATAGCGACCTCTCGCCTTTCTTCGCGGTCATATCTACTCTGGGGCGTTTGTGCGCGCGACAGGGAGCCGCCGGTGCTCGCGACCTTGGCCCTCGTATGCCACCGGTGTAAGAACGTCGTCTACACCAGCGCTCTCCGAGTCTTTGGCCGCAACTTGCGATTCACCTTCCACGACGTTTCCGGTGAAGAGAGTCTTCTTCAACCACACGAAATACGGACCCGACATCGCAATTTCAAAACAACTAGCGGACGCTTTTGTTGCCTGCTTCAAGTCTGATATACATACAGCATGTAGCTATCGAAAGCGGCTGTGTAGACCCTATTGCGTAGTTGAGATATAATTCCGGTCTCTGAACAGGCAAGTGCCGGATCCGCACCTTGATCACGAACGCTCACTATCCATATGAACCCGCCCTCGCGTCCGCCGAGCGCGCTGAATCGACTTGCAGGCGTCGTTCTGGCAGCACTCACTGAGTCTCACGGCAACACCGCCCACATCCAGAGCGTCGTTTCCGATTCGATAGACGCTTACGTCCAAACCCGCGCGCGGACCGGCGCTCTCCCACCAGAACTTCTCGTTCACATCTTGCACTTCCTACCGCTCTCCTCGCAGATACGTGCGGCCCTAGTGTGCAAACGATGGCGCGCTCTGTCGTTGTCGAATCCTGCGCAATTGTGGTCCACTGTCGTCGTCCGGGGAGGGAAGAAGAGGGCCCCTGGGACGTTACTGGCGCTACTCGACCGAAGCGGGGATGTCGATATTACGATGGACCTGACAGTCGCATCTGAAAACGCATACGAAATCTCGTTGGCGCTGACTCGACATCTGGGTCACACCCACCGCCTCGCGCTATGGGTTGACACCGAGGTCGACGGTCGAGCGCGTGGGCACCTCCGCAAGGCACTCGAGGCGCCCGCACCTCGATTACGAGATATTGCGCTGTGGGAAGGACAGGGCGCCTTTGATGCCAGTATTCAGCTACGTTGGTTCGGCGGCACCGCGCCGCCCATGCTCCAGCGCGCGAAGCTGTACTTGCGATCGCTCGTGGCTGGCACTTTTATCGTCCCCACTGGACTGACGAGTCTTACGCGTCTTCTATATGCACCGCACAATATGTCGACGATCGACTTTGAGCTCGCCGCGCTCCTCTCCGCACTTCCCGCGCTCGATACGCTCGCTCTGGAAGTCACCCGCGCCACTCCATTCGTTCCTGCAGGAGATGATCAGACCCTGCTACAACCCCAGGTCTTCGGGTACGGCGTACTCGAACGGCTAGAGAGTCTGGATACACTCGCACTCGTCGCGGCGCACGACGAGGCGGCGTTGTACCCCTTTGCTGTACCCTTCGCATCGCTCCGCTCGCGGTCTCTTGTGCTTTCCTGGCCGGAAGCCCGTGGAATAGCTTCGATCTCGATGGACGTTCATACGTCGATGCTTGCTGTACTCGCGGAGACGACCAACGTCGAGGCGTTGACGATCCATTATTCAAGCGGGCTGAATATCGACGTCCGCGACGCGAAGGGAAGAGAACGAACGTTCCTGGAAGTGCCGAGGCATATGATCCCCAGTTCCGCTATATTCGCCCAGATCACGACCCTGAGCGTTGCGGAGCTCGCGTGGGCACACAGCAACAGCCCAGACGAAGTCGACGAAGCAGGCATGCTGCTGGCGGCGGCGCCGAACCTACTGGACCTAACAGTATTCCTCCTTCGCCCGACTTCGCACATCGGCACGCTCGCGCATCGGTCGGCTTTCTTCCTCCCCCGCTCCCGATTCAGCGGCCATACACTCAGTTGCCCGAACCTGCGCACAGTCTCTTTCGTCTCGCGTGCCTCCGTATCGTGGGAATCCGCGTCTCACGACATACCCACGATGCTCGACCCCACGCTCATTGAGACATTTCTCACGTACCGCCTTTCGTACTCCAGCGCTGTTCTCGAGGAGTTACGATTTGTAGGCGTCAAGGGATTTGTTTCTGTTTTGAGCGTTGAGATCGCGAGATTATTTGGGATGGCGAGACGAGTGGAGATTGAGAGGACTAGACCCAGCGATCTGAGGCCCGTCGCGGACATGTTGAGTTGGAAATGGCCATAATATTAGAGTAATGACAGCGTATGTAATAAACTGTAGACTTTCGAGGTGCCACGCATCCGGCGCTTACCGTCACGTTTCTTGTCTCCCGCCATGTCGCACCCTCATCCCCACCCGCACCCACACCCACAACAGGGCCAGCCCGGCCAGCCGCAGATGGTTCAGCTGACCCAGGAGCAGCTGAAGCAGCTGACGCCTCAGCAACTGCAGCAGCTCGCCGCGATGCAGCAGCAGCGGATGCAGCAACAGCAACAGCAACAGCAGCAGCAGCCCCGCGCCGACCCCGTATTGCAGCAGATCATCGACGCCGACTTCAAAGCTGTTCCTCTGAAACTTGGCGAGCCTAATAACTCGACTGCTTTATGCTCTGCGCACGGTCTCGAAGTCTGCGCCGACTGCAAGGTCGACTTCACGCAACTCAACATGCTCTCCAAGGCGCTCGCGAACCGGCCAGATCTCGCCTTCCCGCCGCCGCCCCAGGTTATCCATCCCGCGCGTAGCGTAGCAGTCACGAAGACCAAAGACGAGGGAAACGTACGTCTGCGTCGCGCGTCGTGGCTGGCCCCTGTCGGTCGACTGACGTGGCGCAGAACCACTTCAAGGCGGGCAAGTTCCCGCAGGCGATTCAGATTTACACCATGGCCGCCAACTTTGCCGCGTCGCGCGACCCGTGGGAGCAGGCCCAGATCATGCGCGAGGAGCTCGCGCTCGTGTTGTGCAATCGCTCCGCCGCCCACCTCTCGAACGGCGAGCCCGAGCAGGCCCTGCTCGACGCCAACCTCGTCGTGCAGTACAAGACGCCGTGGGGCAAGGGCCACTTTCGTCGCGCGAAGGCCCTCGTGGCGCTCGGCAAACTCGCGGATGCGCGTCAAGCGACCATGAACGCCCTACAATTCGAGCCGGGAAGCCAGGTGCGCCTCGCCGACGTTATGACATTGTCTGCTTGCTCAATTACTTTGCAGGAAACGCAGGCGCTACTGGCAGAGATTGAGCGTGCGGTCAAGCGCGCAGAGGAGACGCCCGCGATCACTGGCGCCCCTGCTGAAGTCAAAGCAGACCTTGCGGCCGCTGCATAACGCGTTACATATCTATAGTTCCCACTTGCTATGCCACGTCGATTTTCGTGCTACCATGGGTCGCGGAGGATAGTGCGTTATCGCAGCGTAAGCTTTCCATTCTGACAGCACTGGAGAAATTTGTACTAGGTTTACGGTTGAATCGGTCAGAACACAAGGGGTACGTCAAGGCACATGGCTATGGGTTACTACAGGGTATGTGCTAGTACGGCAGGCGGGCGCTTATCCCGTAGCCAGCGCTTATACGGGACAGAGTCTCGAGCCGAAATACTGCCCAATAATTATAATGCTTCTGCGTAGTGTCTGGACTACCCTTCTGCTCGGGTTCGAGGTGTTCGAACTGCACTGGGGCATCGAGACGCCTGCCCCATAAGTTCCTAGAAAATCTGCTCCTGCCGACTATGGATTATGGGGAACGACAGCGTTATGAAGAACGACAGCGTTATGGGGTTTCCATATGAACCAATTCTGGGACGACCAAAGTATATGGGCTTAAGCAGGTTATGGGTTACGAAAGGTATGGGTGAGGACAGGTTCAACTGTATGTACATGGCTGGAGCTTTTTTACTCCGCGGGAGTGAAGACAACGCTAGATCTATCGGCTGTCAAAAGGCGTATGGGCGAATCTGACTGAAAGCGGGATGCGAATGATCGTGCCAGCTGCCATGGAATGCGGACAGGATCGTCATAGCTGGACCGGTCTGGATGCGAAAAGACGACGGTGCTCAGGCACTGGCAGTCAATAAACGCTGCGTTGTACCGCTGGACGAATGAATTCAGCGAGGCGACGGCAAACTCGCTGGCGGTAGGACCATCGCCCAGACGAGACACGTACGGCATCCTTAGCTCGAGGCGTGAAAGTCGAGGGAAGCCGATCGACAGGACAGTTACGGCGAAGACGTCTACTGCGCGCTGGATGTCCACCGTGAGCGTCACGAGGCTTGAAAGGCCCATGGTGATGTCCTGGTTCAAGACGACGATAACGGCGTGCACAGTCTCTGCGCTGAAGTGACGAGACATTCCAGACTGGGGACCGTCGACGGGCGTAGAAGTCTCAAGCGTGAAGATAGGCTTTCCGCTGTGATATTTGATATCTAGCGACAGCGTCCGCCCGCGACCAACCCCTTCCAACGTACGGAGGAGGTCACGAAGTTGTAGATCGATGCATTGGACAGTTATTGACGAGACTTGAGGAAGCGGCAGAAGCGAGAAAAATGAACGCAGAAGAGCGTCATCATAGGCTATATGCGGCTGAGAAGCGGTGGCGGTTTCGTGGAGACGACGAGGAGAAAGGGCTGTGAACTCTGCTGACTGAATGTGTGGCAGGGCAACTATCTCAGCGTTGGTGGCGACGTCGTCGGTAGTGGAGCAGAGCTGGTCCAACACGAGAGTTCGGAGGCGCTGGCAGCTCTGGATGGCGTCTAGAGCTGCACCCACGTCGCACCGCACACTTTCCAGCTTGAGACTCCGGAGCCTCGGCACGATTAAATAAGCAATGTCTGTAGCGGTCATGGTGACGTCTCGCAACGCCAAGTTACGTATCGGAGAGGAGCGCAAAGCGGGGGACAGAATGTCCAATATGGTGACGAACTTCTTTTCCGAGAAGAAGCGGAGTTCCAGGGTCGTGAGGCGTAGAAGCTGGAGAGATCCCGGGAGTTCGTAGCTGCTCTCTCCGTCGCCTAGATGAAAATCCGTATACAGGCTTAGTGACTCGAGTTGGGGGCAGAATTTCAGCATAGTCAGAAACGACTGCAGATCTGCCTCGTGCCACACAATGTCCAGCGATGCGAGAGAACCCAGAGTGCTTGGACCGGCCAACGGGGAAATCGCCCAATATAGGTCGTCTTCCCCGAAAGCCTCGTCGTCAAGTACGAGTTGACGTAGATTAGGATAGTTCTCGAGGGCATCGAAGAAGCTATGATCGATCAGAGTCTGCCTCCGCATCTCGATGTCCTTCAACGCATCGCCGAATTCCATGAGCTCCCAATAGCGCACTCCCAAGCCCTCGAGGTACAGCTCTTCAAGATTGGGAGCAACTATATAAGGGTCGAACGCCTGTCGAACCCATACCTCGGTAATAAGCTCGAGAATGCGCAGATTGGGCCACGTATAACCACGCTGAAGAGGCGTCGCGATCTCGTCGGGCCAGTCACTGATCATCCATCGGTCACCGTACTCTTCATCATGCCCTTCGACTAATCGAGCGTCAACCATAAGACGGCTTATTCTGTCGTAATCGAGCATTATCTTTGCCATAACTTGGCGTTGCATCGCGGAGACGCGGGGAGGCGCGAAGGTGATGACGATGTCGAGCCGGAGATCGCGCGAGCGCAAGAGTTGCGTGTCCAATTGACGCATCGTTGTACTAGGATCAATGCGAATGTCGGTCCAAAGTGCGGCTTCCTGGTAGACGACGTCCTTCCACTGGTGGCACACGAGGGCCAACGTCATGAGTACACCCGGGTCCTTGTCGCGCGCGAAAACGTTGGAGAGTAGCTCAAAAGGCAGCGCCGTTGTGTTGTACGACCGTGCAGATGGCCCAGAGATCGACATCGCGGGACAGTAGACGGGTGTGGCGTGGCGGGAGACAAAGGATGCAAGGCAAAAGCCGGTTCCTTCCGGATGAAAAGGCGTTCCGTGGCCGAGGATGGCAAGGATGAAACACAAACAAACCGAACACGAAAGCGACACAGTGCAGGGTTTAACCCCTCCATCAGAGATAGCCCCCGGAGTATTTAGTATGAGTATTTCTGAGTATAACGATACCCTTGACTCAATGGTAACGGGAGAACAAGCACACGCTCGTTGAAGAGCCAATACGTCTAAATATAGCTTATATCCGGTACATCCGTTATCTCAAAAGCATAGAAAGTGCCTGGTATGTGTCATATACTGAGCTCTGTAGGTATATACTGCTTCAGACGTTGATCAGGATATGTGCGGACGGTGTGGAGTGCAGCTCGGCCGTTTCCCGGAAGGGTGGACCTGGTTCAAACTCCGCTACCCCTCGTCGTACCGGTCTCCCCTACTCCAGCATCCGTCGCTAGCCTCTGGATTGGGCAGGGCTCAGTATAAGAGACATAGCAGGCTATCTCTGGGGTTTTCAATAACGGATTTACCGGATATAAGCTATATTTAGACATACTGGCTCTTCAACGAGCGCGTGCGTGTTCTCCCGTTACCATTGAGTCAAGGATATCGTTGTACTCATAAATATTCAGACTAAATACTCCGGGGGCTATCTCTGATGGAGGGGTTAAACCCTGTACTGCGTCGCTTTCGTGTTCGGTTTGTTTGTGTTTCATCCTTGCCATCCTCGGCCACGGAAAAGGCGGCTTCGTTACGTGGGTGAGGATCTGGTTGTAGAACGAAAAAAAGGACGTACAGTAATGCAAGACGGCCACGATACTACTCATTGCATATGAAGCTACTTTTCATAGACTATGAATGAAGAAGCTCGTGCATATTCCGTCCCTACATAAGCCCCCGCCACCGTTGGCGAGGGGCGTGTCTACCGAATTGTACAACATTACGACAATTCACCGAGAATGTGCTCCGGTCACGGCACCTGCGTGTAGAGTATCTACACGCCGTAGGGATGGCCCGACTTCCTCCACGTCCTCCCGATATCGCGTACAACGTCCAAAACACGTACGTTCTCTTCAGTGCGTTCCTCCGCAGTGAGCCAAGTCGAAACAGATGCGGAATCACCGTTCGTTGGGAATGTCTCCTCGGAGACTGGACAGAAGAGGCCGTTCTCCGGAAGGGTGCCGTTCAGGAAGTAGCCCCGGATGGCATTGGCTGTGCAGAGGGAAGCTGCAGCCAGACTGCAGTGCTGATGAGAGTGTAATTAGCATGTGTAGCACCGGAATTGGAGAAGATGCAAGCATACCCCACTGCTATCCTGGATGATGAGACGGGAGGAGTCCTGAAGTAGTTTATTGACCCGCATTGCATTCGCGAGAGGTGTCACCGGCTGGGACATTCGTATGAGCAACTCTCAATACTACACCATGCGCCAAGAGCACGTACGTCCGCCTGAAGGACTCCGTCAGCGTCTTCAGCATGCGGCTTCTAAGGGACTCACCGTGTTCCCAATGACCAGGATAGTATTGCTCAACGTATGGTTGAACGGTCCTGTAAATCGCTTTGGCGCGCGAAGACGCCAATTATGACAGCCGACAAGGATGCGGCTCGCGAAGAGGGTGAGGCCGTCTTCGTACATACGCACGACGGCATCCGTCAGCTCGCCCAGGTTGTCTATACTCTCCGGGATGGGAGGTGCGTCGGAACATATCGTTGCTGAAGAGGATAGGGAGGTATCAGCTTGCTTGGACTCGTCGAGCTCCACTGTGCTGTCGATGAGTTCCAGCGCCGCGGCACCGTCGCCGCGTGCGACGTCTGCTAGGATCTTTGCGATCCCAGGCCATAGTGATGGTTTGTACGTCCCCGCGAAGAGCAGTTCTGCGCAATATGTGCATGAGAAAATGTAGCAGGTTGTGCGGATCCTCTTGGACGCACGGCGCATGTGACTGGATGTGAGCACGTCCGCGTGCTTTGCTCCGGGGACAGGAAGTGGTCGGTCATAAAGCTGCTTGAGAATGCCGTCGACGGTCTTTGCGATTGACTCTGCCGTTGACGAATTTGACGCGAGCGCGCATCGTTCGGGGCCGACTTTTGCACAGTCGACCATGAATTGATTGTGCGCCTTCTGGGAGTCTCGGAGAGAACCTGGGAGCGCATGAGAAAAAGCAAAGAGAGGTAGTTTGGTATATCCATCACCAGGAGTCCATTCTGCAAAGCGTGCAGTAGCCCAGGTGACGGGATCCTGAGCAATAGGTCAGTGTTGCCTTCAGGATGCTCCAAAGACAACTTACCAGGTTACCGTCGACAATAACTCGCCCGACACGCGTAGGGAACCTAGGATCTTCAGTCATTGTCAATGCACTGCATCGATACGCACATGTTGACGAAGTAGTTTCCCAGCAATGTGCCATACGAGAATCCCCAGTAATTGCTGACGCTTCGTTAGCCCCAGGCTTCAAAGTGACAGTACAAACCTCACATTGGCGTTCCCGGGCCTTGAATCGTATCGGCGATTCTGACGAGGTCCCTTACGACTGTAGCAGTGTCCATATGCTGAAGCGCTGCGCTCGCTTCCGGGTTCAACTCGCAGACGCGCGCGACGGTGGCATCCCTCGCGTCAACGGCGCGCATCTCGCGCTCGAAGACGTGTCTGTGGATTGGGTCGCTAAGGTTGCCGACTTCCAACCCCGTATGATGCGTGAAGAGCGTCTGCTCCGTCTGGGACGGGAAGCATGCGCCGCGCGGGGTCGTGCCATTCACGCCGCGCGGGTCCCAGCTCACGATATCGTATCGCCCGTCCAGCAGCGCGGCCAATGATTTCCCGGTGCGGTAGACGAAGTTAACGCCAGAGCCGCCAGGCCCGCCTACATATACGACGCCGAAGATTAGCACTGAGGAGTTACACAAGCATCGGGACACCGTGCACCTGGGTTGAAGAATATCGAGCCGAGGCGGGAAGAGGTGTTCGCAGCGGGGATACGAGCGAGAGAGATACTCGCCGTCCCCTTTGATGCATTGAAATAGTCCAGCGGAACTCTGATAGAGCGCATATTAAGACATGCAGGATCTGCTTTACGCGATCGCGCACTCTAAACGACCGCACTCGAAGACGTCGCCGCATGTAGTCCACTTAATCGCTGAACCGGAAGGCGCGCCACGCATCAGAACTTGAGCCTGTAATCGTTCAGAGCTTGCGGTAGATGACTGAATGAGCCGTAAGAATTACCTGTTCCCAGACCACCCTGCTGTTTGGCAGGAAAACCAATACACTGACCACGAGCGAGAACAGCACTCGCTGCACAAAAGGCAGCCGCTGCCTTGTGCTCGCTGCAGACGGTTGCGGTAGTTGAGACTTCTCCATGGTCGGGAGAGGGAGAGGCACGACACGCTCGTTACTCCGCCGCTGCGCAGATCAAATATAGTACCGTGAGCCCTCCGCCCTGGGTACACAAGCGCCGTGATACTCTGATCTCCAACGCCATACCCACTTACAAAGGGGTAAGGAAGGCGCAATATCAGGAGGAGATGGAAGAACTACTGTAAGGCGCGTGTAAAATGCAGGATCATGGGACAGCAACACATCCCCGGTGGATTTCCGACGTGGTGTACACTTTTACAGACTCCGGTCCTCAACTTAGTGATGGAACAAGCGCAGGTTAGTGTGCGCGAAGACGATCTCGTGCTCGTTCGCGGCCTTGATACACTCCTCGTCCATGATGCTCCCCGAAGGCGCCGCGAGGTACCGGACACCGCTGCGCCTCGCACGGTGCACGTTGTCCGGGAAGGGGAAGAACGCGTCGCTGCTGCACGCTACACCATCAAGCTGCGCGGCGTGCGCCTTGCGTTCCTCCGTGCTCAGCGCAGCCGGGACGCTATCGAACAGCGCCTCCCATTGCGCGCGTTCGCTGCCCTCGAGGTCCTCGCTGCCGACGAACAGGTCGATGGCGTTCGCCTTGTCCGCGCGCTTCGTGCCCTTCTTGAACGGCAGCGCAAGCACCCGCGGGTGGTGTCGCAGCCACCAGTTGTCTGCCTTCGCACCAGCCAGCCGTGTGCAGTGTATGCGCGACTGCTGTCCCGCGCCGAGACCGATGATTGCGCCGTGGAACGCATACGCAACGCTGTTGGACTGCGTGTACTTGAGCGCGAGTGTCGCGACGATCAAGTCCGTCACGGCCGCGTCGGGCAGCTGCGTGGTGATTGAGTCTTACTCAGGGCCACGCAAACGAGGAAGCGCACCGATTTATTCTGGCTGACGATGTTCTGGAACAGCTTGCCGTCGATTTTGACGTCGTTCCGACCTTGCTGCATCGAGATGCCATAGACCTGACGCGTCTCGATCGCTGCCGGGACGTAGGACGGGTCCATCTAACGTCGCTCAGTTATTTTCCACAAGTCTGTGACGCACATCCTTACCTCGAGAACCGTGTACTTGCCAGCCTTCTTTTTCTTCAGGATGTCGAGCGCCTCCAGAGAGTAGCCAGGCGCGATAATGCCGTCCGACACTTCGCGGGAGATGATCTTCGCCGTCGCGACGTCGCACGGCTGCGACAGCGCGATAAAGTCACCGAACGAAGACATACGATCCGCGCCTTTGATGGTCAGCGCGAGATGCAATGTCAGACTGGGGCATACCTCGTGCGCGGGCGTACGCAGCAGCCAGAGGCGTGAGCGGCTCCTTGAGGTCGTCAACACCGTACACCTTCTTCTCGGTGTCGTCTAGCGCAAGGCCAACGGCAGCACCAGCGGGAGACACGTGCTTGAACGAGGCAGCGGCGGGAAGACCGAGGGCTTCGGTCAGCTCTGCGACGAGTGCATAAGAGTTGAGCGCATCCAGCAGGTTAATGTATCCAGGGGAACCCGCCAGCACTGTTGAAAGTTAGAGATAGATAGCAGTCCTATGTATTCATACCTTTGAAGGGCAATGTGCCGTTAGTGACAAAGGCTTGTGCAGGTTTCTGGTGCGGGTTGACGCCATAACGCAACGGCAGGCGCTGCACAAGGCCAGACAACGGAACCTCAGGCCCAGCTGTGGCGTACTGCTCCCTAAAGTATCCACTGATAGCGGCATCGTAGGTTGCCGTCATTTCGAACGCCTTGAGGGCCAGACGCGACAGCAAGCCCTCGCCGACGTTCGGCCATGCCTTGACGAACTCTGCGTAATCTGCAGGATCGCTCAACACGCTCACGCGAGCGTGGTTCTTGGCCGCCGCGCGGAGGAGGGTGACGCCGCCGATGTCGATTTCCTCGACGGCGTCCGCGAGCGTGCAGCCCGGACGAGCGATGGTAGCCTCGAACGGGTAGAGGTTGCAGACAACGATGTCGATCTTGGATATCGCGTTGGCGGCGAGGTCTTTGGCGTCGCTCTCGATATCGCGAGCAAGAATGCCTGCAGGGGGTGTTCCACGGTCTTAGTGACTGCTTTATTCGCGTTATAGCAGCACACCTCCGTGCACAGCAGGATGCAGCGTCTTAACGCGACCACCGAGCATTTCCGGAGCTTTGGTGATATCGGCCACATCTCTAAGACAATCTCAGTGGGATACTGAGTGTTTTTGGCAGCATATACGGACCCGATGGGGAGACCAGCGTCGCGAACTTTTTTCGCGGTGCCACCGGATCCCAAAAGTTGGACGCCCGCACCATGCAGAGCCTTGGCCAGCTCTAACAGGCCAGTCTTGTCATAGACCGAGAGCAATGCTTTAGAATATTAGAGAAGATCTCTCGGTATAGCAGAACTGACCGATCGGTGCCATCGTGGTGGTCGACGTCAAAGAAGCGTTTCGGGATTTCGCGCCGGTGGCTGCGCCAGGACGACGCAAATCCTCAGGAACAGGGCTCACAGTAAATTCGAGTTCACCAACTCTACCTACACGTATGAGACATGGGTTGAAATACTTTGTCAACGAACCGTATACACCCCAGTCGTCTCTGCGTGGTAACCTCGTTTACCCACCACAATGCTGAGAGGACTTCTCCACTCCTTTGCCTGAGCCACATGGTCTACAGCCCTTGCAAAGGTATAGACAGGCTTCCATCCAAGATCTGCAATGGCCTTGCTTGAGTCGTATACTCTGTCCAAGGCACCAAAGAACTTCCACTTCCGGCTGGAGTACACAGTCTGGAAAGGCACAAGCGTTTCCAGCACTGTCGGGGCATCCTTTCCCAGCTCTACCAGAGTCTCCTGAAGAGAGGAAAACGGGGTCGGTGCACTGATGATGTACCGGCCCCACTTGAGCTCCGTCGCTCTCTCCATCGCGCAAACATGCGCGGTAGCGACGTCGTAAAGGTCCACCCGACGGTAGGACAGTTCGTTGACCTTGATATTATCGTCCTCGAACGCGTTCCGGATGGCCTCGGTATCGTCCTGCTCGGGGAAGAATCGCGATGTACGCAAGATGAGGATCGGCAACCCGTGCTTGGCGTGAAACAGCGCGCAGATGTCCTCCGCGCAGACTTTGGTCACGCCGTAGATGTTCTTGGGGATAGGGATGACGGTCTCGTCGATCCAGACGGTGGGACCACCCTTCTCCGCTGGTTGGAGAGCTTTGCCGAACGTCGAGGTCGTCGAGGTGAAAATGAACGCCTGCACGCCGTATTCGACGGCAAGTTCAAGCAAGTTGACTGTTCCTTGTACGTTCGTCGCAACGAAGCTTGACACTGAGTGCGACTCAACGTGCGGCTTGTGCAGCGTCGCGGTGTGCAGGATATGCGTCGGACGGCGAGCCTCGAAAACGGTTCTGAGAAAGGGGATAGATGTGATGTCGCCTTGCGCATGCGTTGTTGAGGACGGCAGCAGATCAACGCCTACAACGTCGTACGCGAGAGATTGGAGGTGCAGGACCAACGCCGCCCCCAGGTGGCCCGAAGAACCTGTGACAAGAACGCGTACAGGCGAGGCCATGACAACGTGGGGACTTGCGCTACCGACAAACTACACAGCGCGTTTTTGTTGCGTGCCTGCAAAGTATGAGTCACCGGGCTCAACCATGTGCATCACGCCTTGCGGCAGCGCGCCTGGTCCAGGACTGTGCCATTATCATACACCTCCACCCGAATTACCTAGTACAACATAAACCATCTATGCGCCGAGAGCTCCCCGCCCAACGAGCACGACATCGTCAATGATCTTGTCGAACTCTGTCCGCTTATATGTGCGGATCGTCTCGCCGTAATCCGAGATCTCGTATACGCGGAAGCGTCGGTCGAAACCCAAGCGGCCGTAACCAGCGTACGATCTTCGAGCATATGAGAACAAGCGCACGTGGATATCAAGGACAGACTCACCCTCCGCCACCGAAGCAGAACCATATGCCTTTCACTCTTCGACAGTTGTCGGTCACTAACGCACAGAGCGCTCAGCCGCACTATATGGACATGACAGCGAGTGTACGCACCATGATGATGTCCATTCCCGACGACCTTCACTTCCGGCGGGCCTCGCGCCGATTCGAACGTGCTCAGCAACGCCTTCTCGAAGAAACCAGCATTCTTCTTGCTCCCTCCCGCCTCCTCAAACTGCGAGCCCACGTCGAGCGGTTTCCCGCTCGCGTCGAGATCCGGCGCGTTAGACGTTTCGGGGATGGGGATGTGGTAGAACATGAGCGCGTTGGGTTTCGCGAGCGTCTGCGCCGGTGCAGCCTCCGGCACCGGTTTCTTCGCTCGTGCACTGATGTGTCCGAGGTCTGCAGCGCCGTCGGGGTGGAACGGGCGTAAGACAGGCTTGATGCTGGCGCTTTGCTGGAGGAACCAGTCGATTTGTCGCTGCCGAATGTAGTCGTAATCCGTGATCTGCGTGAAGGGCCCGAAATTGGCCTTGATGTACCCTCCCGAATCGAGGAAGTATAGAGTGAGGATATGCGTGGCGGACCTGCAGGGGCGTTGGTAAGCGATGGATCGACTGCCAGGGACGGCACGTACGGATCACCGCTGCGAATCTTCAGCAGATAGTTGCCTGCACCCTCGATGTCTTGGGGCCCGACCTGAGTGACAGAATATGGCATCTGCGCGAGGTGCGTGACGAGCTCTTTACGGTCCATGTCCTCCTCGTCGTCGTGGTTGCCGAGTATGGCCGCCCACGGTATGCGGCGGCGGATGACCTCGCGCGCAAACTTGGCAAGCACGCTCTTCGAGTCCCACGACGTCTTCTGGCCGTTAAGCTGGTCGCCGGTGAAGATGACGAGGTCGGGCTTCTCGGCGTCCAGTGTGCGCGAGAGCAGCTCTGCGGTCATGTCGTCCGCGTTCGTGCATGGCGAAGTGGTCACTTCGCGACATTGTCCGTGGCTGACGCTAAAGTGGAGGTCTGCGACTTGAAGAATCTTGTAGGTCCCGTTTCGCTCGGGGTTGAAGTGTAGAGGTGGCACCGTCGGCAGAGCTGGGACGGGTTACACCTCACGAATGCGGAAGACGAGTGAACTGTACCTTTGCCGGGTCCACGACGGTACGTTATCCACACGGGCTCTGCATTTCCCTTTCCTGGAGTTACAGCTGTCGGCACCTTGTCGAAGCTCCACCATGCAGGGCCATCGCCGTAAAGCACGTCGAGCTCGGTAATGATCTTCTGCGTCGCATTCTCGTCCTTGTAGTCTTGCAACGTCGGGCCGAGCTTGTACCACAAGTATAATGGTGACAGGCCGGGAACTCCATCGCGCACTGATGTCGAAACTTGTTTCCACGATGCACGATCCTGAAGCGCTGCCTCGCCTCCTTGTGGCAGGAGCGTTATGTTTGTGATCAGCGGTACGTCAAATCGACGTGTACGTCGATAATACATGTTCTGTAGGTACCTATCAGCAAAATAAATGCCATTAGGGAGCCAATAGCTCACCAGATACCAATAGCCAGACTTGGCATTAATATCGCGGTCGACGCGCACCCACTCGCCGCCTTTTCGAAACTCCTCGTCGTACCGTTGCTTCGGCGCACAGACGCTCGACATAAACGGCGGAAACATACAGCGCGAGATAGTGATCTCGCTCAACCCGGTCGTGCGAGATAGCAAAGGCAGCCACTTGTCGAGCGGGAACGTCGACGGCGCCGCAGGGTCTGTTGGCGTCGACGCTGGCGCCTCCCACCAATGCGTCGGCGTCCCAGACGGTTTCGGCTCGTTCGCTGGAAGACCAAGGTCGTCCAGATGTTGGGGGACCGTGGGTGTCGGGTTTATGACCTCCCAGGCCTGCCAACCTAGGCGCTGGATTGCGCCAGGACCGACGCCGGGTTGGTAGAGAACGAAGACATATGCGAGCAGTATGGAGAAAAGAATGACAGTGGTGATAGGCGCGACACCTGAGCGTAGCGGTCGCGCGACCTGGTCAGAGAGCCCCATGCTCGCGGCGTGCAGTGAGGGATGGAGTAAACACTCGTCAACCGGCGACACGTTACTGGACCCTGCGTGCCTTAGAACATGCACCGGTCTCAGAGGACAACCATCGCATGTACAGAAGAGTTTCGAAGCACCAGTAAGAGTAATTGGATACAAGGTGCCATGTTGTCTATGTAACTGGCCAGATTACAACAGTCTTTATCCACGGCCATAGGACTCTGAAAGCACTGCATCCCGTCAGATTACAACAGTCTTAGGAAATTTCGTCTGGTGACGAGGATGGAGCGGAGGTTCGTGCGCGTTCAGCGAGCAGATCTTCACCCCATTGGCGCACTTCTGGGTGCTTGATGCCAGGTAAACTGCTGTCGTAGAATTCCTGGAGGTTCTTGTCCTCGTGCCGCTGCTCGTATTCATGTGCTATTGCTGCATGAGTCACCATTGACACTGCGTCGTGGACTGCGTACCTTGAAGCGACACCTCGAGTCTGTCCAGGTCTTTACCTGTGTCAGAATTACTCACGAACATCGACAGCCGACGCACCCTTAACGAATAGTGCCTCGGCGGTTTGCTGGTCTTCGTACTCCTGCCAAAGCGTGAATATCCTCTGACCGGCAGGACTGTCGTGGAACATCTCGTGAAGAAAGCTCTGCATCGCCTCCTGAGAAACGGTTCATCGTAAGCCAATCAACGCATACGTTGATATATAAAATATGCACTTACAGCTTCAAGACGCCGCTTCTCAGCCTTCGAGATGCCCTCATGCGGCGTGATGTCTCCAACCTGCGCTTCGGCGAGGTCATGCACGAGTGCCAGCATGACGCATCTGCGAGAAGACAGCATAAAATTGACCGTAGCAAAGCGGGGAGATGGCTGACTTGGGCACATCAAGAGACGCGTCGCTGGTGCACATAGCGAGGATTCCCATGCGATACATGTGGTCTGAAATGCTGCAATATGTGAACATCAAGGTGGATTTGGCGGAACAGATTCCCAGGCAGCTCCCGCTGACGTCTAGAGCAGGAATAAGTCATATTGAGGGTGCCCAGGTCATAGTTGGGGTTGGATTTCGTTCGGTTCGCAAAGTGCAGGTGCATAAAGGTCGGGTTCAGCGGGCCTGGACACTTTAGGGGATTTCAAGCGGTGACAAGGGAGGATGTGCATCGCAGAGCTGGAGTGACGCGAGCTGCCTGGGGGCTGTCGAAGTGCAAACGCACCTCTCGGGGTCGGGTATCTGGAGTCAACGCGACAGTTGGAGTACACGAGAGCGTTGTGCGTGCGTATTGACCTTCTTTACGAGCCAGCCAGTCCGTTTCTGCGTCTGCAAGCCAAGTCAAGACGCGTTCTTAGAAACCAGATATCGCGCAAGTCGACCTTAAGACGCTCCAGAATATGAAAGAAGGCCAGCATGTCCTGTGACTTGTCCCCAGACGCCTTATAGTGCGGCGGAAACGTGCGCGTGGGCAAGGTCGCAGGCTCTGAGCTCATGACGGTAAGGAACAAACAGGTTGCGTCGGCAGCGCCCGCATCTTGTCCTCGTACCGCCATGTTCTCAATTCTGAGCACCTGCAATGATATTCTCTTCACACCACCCACAATCACGAAGGAACTCTAGGGCTCTCTTCGCTACCTTCGTTCCAGGCCTTGCTTCACCAAATGCGCGAGCTAATGCGACCTTGTTGTCTCCTGTTCGTCGCGCGAAAAATTGGCACAGTCTAATCTGCTTATCTACCCAGTATCGTAGGCTTTGGTGCTCCTATGCGACTTGGCGATCTGAGGCAACCCCCGCACTAAGCTCCTCAAGTCCTTGACTTTTGACTTCGCCGACTACCAATCGGGATCGGCGTTTTGTGCTTGCTCCGCCTGCGTGGTATCGATCATGGTAAAAGCTTGGGAAATCACCTCCTGAATTGCCACCGTATAAGAGCTCGCAGCAGCTGTGTGTTGGGTCCTCATCGCTCTCAACGGACTCTCATGGCAGCTCTCAAGTCTCTCCTTGCGCTCTCACTCTTTGCTATCTCCGCGGCCGCGGCTGGCACACTTCTTCCTGCGGGTTGGAGTGTTCTGGACCAGTGCGCGGTCGACGTTCCTTCACGTCTTTTCAAATCTGTCAAGATCAAGAACTTGTCGAACAATACACCCCAGGACTGCGTCTACTATTGCGACTCGCTCGGATATACTTATGCTGGCGTGGAGTGCGTTTCTTTCTTCGCCTCATTGTGTAGTGCCTTTTGCTGACGCTCTCAAGATATGGTACGGAGTGCCACTGCGGTCGCGGCTACGACACCGCTGCCGCCGCCTCAGCCCCTGCGTCCGAGTGCAATATGGTGCGTCGTGCGCTGATGCATTCTTGACAATGCACTTACGCTCCTCAGCCTTGCACAGGTGACTCCTCGCAGAAGTGCGGCGCTGGTTGGCGCATCCAGGTCTTCGTCTCCAACGACAAGCTCCCGGCCTCGCCTGTCCTTCCCGACGGATGGAGCACCGCGTACGGCTGCGCAGTCGACTCTGGCGATCGCGTCCTGCTACACAACAAGATGTTCACGTTGCCCAAAAGCAACTCGCCGGCAGCATGTGTCCAGAAGTGCGCATCCGTCGGCGCCACGCATGCCGGGGTCGAGTACGGCAGCGAATGTGCGCATTTACCCCTTTGTTGTGCGCTCGTCCTAAGGCATTTACTTATGCGAACTAGGTCACTGCGGTGTAGGATATCTCTGGCAACCGGTCTCCGCGCCCATCGAGCAGTGCGACATGGACTGCACGGGCAACTCGTACTACAACTGCGGCTCGGGCTATCGCATCTCCATATACACTCT